>VDFB02238767.1:0-24686 GCA_007258455.2 Sequoia sempervirens | reverse complement strand
AGTGACCTTTGGTCTTGCCGATAACACAATGAGGACTTTTTTGGGATGAAAATTGGATTGTCTTAGTGACACACAAGATGGATAAAGTCTTTCGGTAAAACAAAGTGCACTCTATATGAGGTCTCCCCGATGTTGGTATGTTATGGTGACCCACATAAGATAAAAGAATACATCGGTGAGAGAACCAATTTGTCACAACGACTCATGATGAATGAAGATTTTTGGTAAAGCAAAGTCTAATTTGTGAGATGTCTCTTCGATATCTCAAGGTTATAGTGAAACAGATGAAGCAAGGAAGCATGTTTCAGTAAGAAAATTTCTTATGTCTCAGTGACTGGGAGATGGCGTTCGGGGTGACTCTCGGTATAATGAAGCATTATCTACATGATGTTTCCCCGACTCCATGAGGTCACAGTGAAACACATTGGGACAGGAGGATTTTTTTTGGTTTCGACATAACAAACAAAATGCTACAGCGACATGCAAGAGGCAAAAGGACGCATATCGATGAAACATAACGAGATCAAAACTAGGAATAACGCGCTCGCGTTATAACGCGAGCGCGCTATATTTTGCTTTGGGAATCCCTGAGCCTTAACGTTGGTAGCTGCCTTGGAATACCAACCCAGGGGCTTGGAGGGCATTCCCAATGACCAAAGACGTGTTTTTGCAAATTCTACAATTTTTTCACATAATCGGGTTCGTGCTCACCATCATGATTGCATCTAGTTCAATATCGACAAAATCGAAAACATGGGTAATGTTAGGTTCTCTCTTAGCTATCCAACGATGTAATGTTTTTCACTTTTTGACAATGTTATGCCTTTCATCCATAATTTCTTTTGTTTGTATGCCCTTTTGTGAAAAAGGTTGTTTGGTTTTTTTTTGTTATAAATTAACCGCTCATAAAATTTCAAATAAATTACATTTTTAGAAACTAGACTCTATTCTACATTTAAAAATAAAAAAATAAAAAAAATCAATTACCTTCAAAAATTTTTAGGGGGAGCACGGCCAAAATTCTACTTTTTAGGAAGTTCCCACTTAGAAAATTAGTAAAAAATCAAATATTCATTAAAAAATTATTAGAAAAATCGTGCATCAACTAGATATCGTTAGCTAACTTTTGACCATAGTGATTTTAAAAATACTAAAAAAAAGTTCACTGCGGCCTAGGTCAGACAAGAGTTGCTATGTTATGTTTTCTCAATAAAAATAACACTAATTTGTGTACATCCCTCTTTTGAACCCCTTAATCTCAACCATTTTCAAAATAAATTAGTAGTTTAGAAAGTAGACTTGGAGCACTTCAATCCTTGTTTTTGTTCCATCTCAAAATTT
Source organism: Sequoia sempervirens (assembly GCA_007258455.2). Lineage (NCBI taxonomy): Eukaryota > Viridiplantae > Streptophyta > Pinopsida > Cupressales > Cupressaceae > Sequoia > Sequoia sempervirens. The sequence goes on along the minus strand of VDFB02238767.1, from coordinate 23,345 downwards.
TGAGTGTAACTATTCTCAATTTCATGTCCAAGGTCAGTATTTCCTGATTTAAAAAAAAAAGTGGCCACTTAAGCCCCCTTTTAGGGAACCATCTTGGTGCACTTACCCTTGTAACTATTATGATTCTAATGTATTTACAACCCTACGAACCTCCTGGATTTTATTCTCTCTAGAAATCTTTTTAGTGCAGTGATTTTCCCACCATGATGAAATTGCTTCATATCATATACTGTATAAGATTTAGAGACCTAGAAGGTTATTTTAGTCTCATTTTTAAATCACCTGAGCAAAGAAGTTGAAGATTCATTAGCTTTGTGCTTATGCGTATTCTTTAACTATTATTATTTTTTTTTAATGGGCCTGCATGGATTTTTTCAGCTGGAGAGAATGGTAGGTATGGCTGGAAATTTTTACAAAAGGCCCATATCATTAAGTTGAGAGAGATATATGGAGGGAGTGGGAGAGAAAGGAAGTGTGGGGGTATGAGGGAGAGACTTGAGATAGAGAGGGGGGAGTGGGAGAGAGATAAAGGGTAGGAGTACAAGGGTTTAGGGTTTAAGGGTTAAGGATAGAGGAGAGAGGGAAAGGGGGTAGGATGGGGAGACTTTCAAGAGAGAGAGAGGGGAGAGTGGGAGAGATAAAGGGTAGGGGGTACAAGTTTTAGGGTTTAAGAGTTAAGGGAGAGGGGAGATGGAGAGGGGGTAGGAGGAGAGACTTTCAAGAGAGAGGGGGAGGGAGAGATAAAGGGTAGGGGGCACAAGGGTTTAGGGTTTAAGGCTTAAGGGTAGAGGGGAGAGAGGGAGGGACTTGATAGAGAGAGGGGGGAGTGGGAGAGAGATAAAGGGTAGGGGGTACAAGGGTTTAAGGGTTAAGGGTAGAGGGGAGAGAGGGAGAGGGGGTAGGAGGGAGAGACTTGAGAGAGAGAGGGGGGAGTGGCAGAGAGATAAAGGGTAAAGGGTAGAAGGGTTAAGGGTTTAAGGCTTAAGGGTAGAGGGTAAAGGCTTAAGGGTAGAGGGAAGCTTTCTATTTCCATTTGTGGTATTTTTTGTGAATTAAATTGATGGAAACTTTATTTTTTTATTTGCATTTATTTATGTTTTATATATCTATACAATAATTTTATAATTAGATGATACTTAATTTTAAAATTTACATAATTTCCCATGGAATAATTTGATGGAACAAATTATATAAGTTGTATATAATTGTATATAAGATTCCTGAACTTAATATTTCCATGAAACAAATATAAGTTGTATATAATTGTAATTTAGGAAAAATAATTTTAAAAAACTTCACTAGGTTTCAAGTAAGTATTGAAAGCATATATATGGGTTTACATGCAAGCAAAAAAAGTGAGATGATGCTATCAAAGATTCTTGAACTTAAGAAATTTCCATGGAACAAATATGTACATATAATTGTAATTTACAAAAAATGATTTACAACTATGTACAAGTTACTATAAGTTCTCACTTGAACATGTATAGGGTTACAAGTGAACTTGAAAATCATGGATATAATCTAAGTCAAGATTCTGGTTCATCTCGCTCTTCAATAACATGTAGAATTTTTTGATCATCACTATCTAGTCTCCATTTTCTTCGGCCATGTGCATGTGGAACTACATGAAGATGTAAGGCGGTAGCAATTATTAAGTGACTATATTGATATACCTTGTTATTAGGTTGATAGTCAACAAAATGAATCCCATGTTGAACAACTTTGACTTGTTTTAGATATGTCCCTTGCACTACAATAGAACTTGCATGGTAAACATGAACCTAAGTTAAGACATATGAACGTGTAAAACATTTCCATGCTCAAGGTTTGTACAATATATATTTAATGTTTATAATGTAATGTGCACATGTCAACACAATGTATATATAATCTTAAATTCAAACTCACATGTGGGAAATGACATTCCATCACTTGTTTCAGGTTGTGTTAGCTTATTCCTCTCTTCTATGCAATGCAATAAATAATAGCTAACACCTTTGATGTTTCTAGGCTCTGCTATGACTGCAAAAAGATCTCCTATACACCAAATTTACACAAAAAATTCTAAAAATATTAGATTTATGTCTCTAAAGATCATTAACTAGATATATATAATATTTAAATTATTGAAAACTTACACATGTACCTTTTCTAACCAATCCTGAAATATGGTCATAATCAATTGAATCAATTGAAATCAAAGGAATTTCTTCAAATCTTTCTTCCTCATTTTCATCATATGTTTTTGAAACAACTAGTGGCACTGTATCCCATTTACCAACATATCCAAGTTCTTGGTTGTTGCATGCATGATCAGAGTTTACCACAATGCACTCAATGCAAAAACAAGAGTAATCCCGTGTGTCTAATGTCCATCCATGGAGACTATATGAACTCCTAACACAATGCAAAGATCTTGTTTTTTCTACCCTCTTGCATCCATGCATCAATCTTCTATCCACACCTAGATACATATGTACAACAAAAAACTTATGTGAACAAATATGTATATATATATATATATATTAAATTTAAATAAATTCAAATTTTTGATTTAATGTAATTTATACATACCCGATATCTCCCAAAACACTCTATGTGGAATGTGTCAGTTTGTTCTTGAAGATGTGTCAACCACATTTGATGCAAAGTGTTTCTTGCACCATTCAAAAACATCATGTGCATTGTCTAGATGATCTTCTGGATAACTCATTTGATGCTTTCTTAAAGCTCGTTTGATGCAAGCTCCTGCTCCATCATGCTCACCCTTTCCATGCCCACTCTAAAAAAAACTCCAAACATGTGGTATTTTGTAGATTTTATGATATCTACAAAGTGCATAGAATGGCCATGAAGATTTGAATTGTGCCACACATCCATCTGACCATACAAAATGCTTTTCAAATTTTATACTCCTGCTTCTCAAATTCTCAAAAAAATTTGTAAAATAATGTTGGACAAAAAGTGTGTCATGCTCTTTATCATCATTAATATAAAAGTGATATTCTTTATTTATGGTTTGTTCTTCATCTGTACTCTCAACACCATCTAATTCTAATTGTGCATGTCGATAACACATGAACCATAATAGTTGTGGAGGCTAAATATGCAACATGTTTAAATCTTAACATAATAATATCATGTTAGTTATTTGAAACATATTAAATTCAACATCCCTATGAGATACTTAACCATGATAAAATATGCAAAACTAAATAGAACAAGAATAGCTAATTGCAAGCATATAAGAACATGATCAACACTTTATCTCATATTGGATTGGTGCTATTGTGGAAAATATCCCTTTCCCAACCCTTGATAATGCCAATGATGATGACACAATGGACAAAATCAATTCTCAAATGAAGAGAGTGACTTTGCATAGGATTTGTGGATCAAATTGTGGAGTTGTGGAGGAGTTGATGATGAATGAAGCCTTCCATTTAAAGATTCTCAAGTTGAAAGAATGCTTATGAGAGAGAAATGTGGGATAAAGATCTGGCTAATGAGATGGAGCCACTTGTTAACTTGTGATAGGATGAGGAATGAGCACATTTTGGTCAATGTGCCAAAGAGGGGGAGATTCAAATTTGAATTTGTGAATTAAATGTTGAGAGGGGGACATGAAAGAGAGAATTTATTGCAATGTTGGAAGGGACAAGTCAACTTGTCTTCATTTTAAAACTTGAGGGAATATTCCAAAAAGGTGCTTTGTTGATGGAAAATGCTGATTTTAATAAATCAATAAATTGATTTATTGGTGCAAGTGGGAAAAGCTAGAGGATGTGATCGGTGGTTAGGTTAGGTAAATCAGGATTAGATTAGCTTAGGTGATGATTAGTTGATTTTGACCCATTTGACTTGATTTCTTTTGATTTATTTAAATCAAAAGGGATGGAAGGTGATTTCAGATTTAATTAAATAAAAGGCTTGACTTATTTAATTAAAAGGAGGGTGATGTTAGGATCAAGTTGATTTATTTAATATAAGTTGGAGACTTTAGGAGATTGATAAATAAACTTGATTTATTTGATGAATGGATGAATATGACCTAATAAAATGCATGATGCTAATTTTGCATGTCTACAATAGTGATCTGCTTTGAAAAGTAATACTTTGATTGAATCTCCTTTTGATGTATGAAGGAGTAATTTTCTACAAAGTCGACTACTGATAGAACTGTTCCAAGTGGGAAAGTATCTCTCAATGTTTGGAATTTTTGTGCTTGCCACTTAGCAAAAAAAGAATGTTGTATGTATGGTTGTATCAATTTTTGAAAATCTTCCATAAATTTTTCAATAGGAATCTCCTCTTCTACATAGTTCAACCTTATGGATTTTTTCCCAAAATTTGTTTGCAACTTTGCATACCTGTACCTCTGTGAGTAAAATATGTGAATAAGTAATAAAACACATAATGAATGAAACATTACATTAGAGAATTCAAATAACAATCTAATCAAATTGAAACAAATAAACTCTCCAAAAATAGTACTTACCTCTTGCAATTTATTGTCTTTGTTGGGTCATTATCCTCATTTCTTGAAGGAAATTTAGCCAAATTTCCACATGTTTCACACATTCCTTTTATGTAGTTTATTTGAGGTCCATTTTCATGATCACATAAAATAGCCTTTATGAACAAACTTGCCTGTTTAGGAGGTGCATTTTGAAACCCACAACTTTCTTCTCTCATCTTTCGAAACACCTGGTAGTAGAGATCAAATTCAATATGATAATGGCAAAAAGTTTCAAAAAACTTGTTTATCTTCACATAATATGGCTTTAATATTTCAAATATTGTTTGCCCAATTTTTATATGATGATATGTATTACAAAAGTTCATATGCATCTCAAATTGTGTTATGTCTAGCCAATGTTTGATATGATTTTCATAAATAGCATGTCTAATCCTGTGTCTCATAACATCTCTAGTATTTGATGATGGACGAGTCTGATCATGCCAAAAAATTGAGATCAAGTTCTTAAGAACATCTTCAATCCCGTCAGAATGGGAGCTCTACACATAATTGCCCAATTGCCTTCTGAACTCTCATCCAAAAAATTTCTTTTTTTCTCATATTTTATTAATGTGGTTCTACTATAACCAATTTCAACCGAAAGTGCAGACAATTTTCTTTTTCTTGCTATATCTTGATGTACAATAGATGTCAACATCACCCTTCTTGTAGTGGCCTTATCCACTGATCGAGATCCTTTCCTAATGGAATCTAAACCCTTTTTAACATTTTGAGCAATATCCTTTTGTAATCCCATGTGTTTCTTCTTATTTGATGTTGAATGTACATCCAACAATTGTAATGACTCTTTCAACTCATTACGAAGAAGTAAACGTGATAACAATTGGGTTTTTTCAAGTGTATCAAGATGATTGATTATTCCATTTATAGATTTAGTCATTGATCTCTTTATCTTATTATAAGGCTAGTTGGCATAACATTTCAGCTTCTCCATATCCATTTCAAGTAAATGATCTAAATTTCTATAAGAAATTTGTTTCATCACCTTTTCAGCTAGTTTTATATGCTCATGCATAGCAGTAGAAGGAAGTGATCCTAACCCCTCTCCAACATGCATTGTTTGAACTTGGGCCTCCTCCCTATCTTCAAGGTCTATGTGTTCTTCAGTGGATTCATTTGATCCAATATCTAGATTTGGCTTGACTTCAGCATGAGAACTTCCTGCTTGTTGAGACCTTTCTACATGTCACAAAATATTTTGCAAAGAAAAGTGAGAGATGATTCTATATAAGTGAATTTTATGTATGAAAGCAAACAAAGTGATAAGACATGATGCTATAAGTGATCAAAGTTTTGAACAACTAGTTTTATATGCTCATTCATACTAGTAGAAGGAAGTGATCTTGACCCCTCTCCAACAAGCATTGTTTGAACTTGGGTCTCCTCCCTAACTTCAAGGTCCATGTGTTCTCAACAGATTTGTTTGATCCAATATGTAGATTTGGCTCGACTTCCGCTTGAGAATTTCCTTCTTGTTTGAATTTACATGCAAGCAAAGAAAGTGAGAGACTATGAGTTATTTAAGTGGAGTTAAAACAAATAAAATAAAATAATCTTAAACTTAAGAATTCCATGGAACTAAAGCAATTGGGAATAGATGATAAGCAATTTAGGTAATGTCTATGCAAGATGACTATTTTTTAGTATTAAAGTTTCCAAGTTAAATCTAACATGGTTTTCATAAAAGGCATGCATATTTATAAGAAAAACAAGTTGAGGTGTTAATAAAAGTCCTGAACACACACTTGAGAGAGAGAGAGAAGAAAAAAGCATGTGTACCTTGTTTCTTTCTATGATTATAAGAAAAACAAGTTGAGGTGTTAATAAAAGTCCTGAACACACACTTGAGAGAGAGAGAGAAGGAAAAAGCATGTGTACCTTGTTTCTTTCTATGATAATTTTCCAAGTTTTGTTCACGCCTCTTTTGTTCTTCTTTTGATAATTTTCGTTGAGATGCATTTTTTCTTTTTCTTTGTTGTCCCATTTTCTTCTTCAAGTTAAAGATGTCTCAAAACAAATCCTCTAGCAACTTAGTTAAATTCTCCTCCAAAATTTTCCTTGATTAATAAAAATGAAAAGTTGTCTTCTCCAATATTTGCCTCCTTGATAAATGTGCAAAAACCTTTTCTCCAAAATCTGCGAGCTCCAAGTGATATAAATGTGAATTAATCTTGCAATTTGATATGGAATAATGAAAAATAGGCTCAAGTATCTATATGTATATGGGAAAAAAATTATTCTAGTTTATGGAATAACTACATCCTAGATCATTAAATGAATCAAGTGGTAATCAAACTGTAATCAAAGGAAAATCCTAAAATTATTATTAAAGTGGGTTAGCACAATAACAGAAAATCCTATGAAAATAACAAAGTACAATGGAAGTGAGGTGAAGACAAAGGGATAGTGTTACCCTATGTCTCCACCTTCCATGATTAACCTCTGTTACACCTCCTAGCTTGCAGATAAATAACAATTCCCTCAGATTTATGAGCAACTATGACCAAAGACTAAGCCCTATGCAAGTGTTGAAGGATTTGCAGAAAATATAAATAACCCTATTTTGAGCTAAAATGGCTATGACTGTTAATGACTATGACCTAAGTTGACAGCAAATTGACCTAAACTAAGAATGCAAGAAGTCAAAATGAGCTATGAGAGCTAAAGACTGAGAGAGCTAAAGACTGAGAGAGAGAGATTGAGGGAGGAGGACAAATGAGGTCAAAATTGCCCTTTTATAAAAATTGCAATTTTGAACGTGTGGCCAGGATGAAAGGATGACAGGAACCCTAAGATCAATGCTTAAGATTGAATATTGCTGTGTGCATTAGGGTTAGGTCAAAATTAGGGCAACAGGTAAGAATGAAGGGTGGAGATTGAATTATGAAATAATTCAATCAACGGTCGAAATTAAATGAGAAGTCAAAAGTCAAGAATTAAATTGGAGGATAAGGCTGGCACGGACAAAGAGGTTGCTGGAGAAATTAAATAATAAGATTTATTTACTCCAGACAACTAGCAAGCAATTAAATAATAAAGATATTATTTAATTATGGAGGAATGTGATAAAAGAATTATTTTGAAATTAAATAATGATTTTAATTCAAAATTCAAGAGAATGGCTAAATTAAATAAATCAAATTTATTTAATTTTAATGGGAGAAAAAGCTAATGAATAATTAAATAATTAAATGAATTATTTAATTATAGTGGAAAATGGACAGAATTAAATAAATAAGAATTTATTTAATTTTTTAGAAGAAGGGGACTTAATTAGTGACGTAATTAAATAAATAAAATTTATTTAATTAATCAAGAAGACATAAATGGTAAAGGGAAATTAAATAAATTATGAAATTTATTTAATCAAAGGAAGACTTTAGATAATTAGTGATGTATTAAATAAATAAATAATATTTATTTATTTAATAATCAAGGAGGAACAAATGACATGAATTAATTAAATAATTATGAATTATTTAATCAATAGTCGAATGTGGACCAAGGACATAATTAAATAGCTTAATTATGCTAGGACGAAAGTGGTAAAAATGAAGCTTGCAGGCCTAGGTCATTTTTAGGTGTCTACATTTTGCCCCTCTTTGTCATAATGTCGCTTGTCGTATTGTGACAAAGAAAATTAAGTCAAAATATGCCCCAGTGAAGGTACGGAGTATTCTTGCCCCCTCGGGAAATTTTCAAATTTTGGGTCGGCGCCAGAAAAATTTGCAAAAGGTCCCGATAAATGAATTTGGTGGTCAGAAAAACAGCGGCGCAGTCGGTTTCAGATTCTGACATGTTTAAAGCAACTTACGGGGAGGTCGAAGGGGCGGAAATGAGCCTCCAGTATAGACTGCAGTTGAAAAATGTCATTTTCACCCTATAAATAGGTGGTCAAAGGGGTAAAACTCAATTCACTTTCACTATTCACCTTGTAAATCCTAAGAGCTCAGAGCGAAAGACACAGCAGCTACGATGGTTATTCCAGTGACAGAGCACCGCGGAGAGATTGTGAGGACCTTCAGACGGCCAGAGGGCTCAGGACCAGCGGTATGTACCCTAAACTTGCTTTGTCATTTTCTCGATTTACGTGCTTTTTAATGCTTTCTAGGTTAGTCAACGGATGCGCCGCGACGCATATGCGTTCGCGTAAGCCGCAAGTGACTTCGCGTTCGCCGCATTTGATGCGTCGCGACACAAGTGCATAGAACAAACAACCCGCACCGGCGGTTTGCGTCGCATTCGATTTTTGGTGCGACGCAAGTACTAAACTGAATCGCAACTGACCGCTCGAAAGCCGCAATTACGATGTTGCAACGCAACTGCTTATTTCAATGCCGCAAGTGAAATGCCGCGCCGCATTCGCAAGGTGGCGACGCAAACGCCTAATTCGCGACGCAAGTGTTATTAAGCGACGCACTTGACTGGTTGAGACGCATTTGATTTTTCGAACGACGCATTTGTGTATGAACGACGCAATTGCGTTTTTGAACGCAATTGCGTTTTTGAGACGCATTTGCTTTAACTTGTTTTAATTCCTTCATGCCCTAAGTTATTGTCCAAGACGGTCACTGTTGTCCACAAAAGGTGCTGATGCCGTGTTCGTCTTTTTGCAGAGGCAGCTTGCCCCTATTTACACGAGGGAGAGCAGACCGAGGACCTTTCGGTTTGGCGATCAGCTAGGCCCGCGAGAGCGGCGATGACTGATGAGACTCGGCCTATTCCATGTTGCATTCATGCCCGCCATTCGCGCGAACAGGGGTTTACTGACGGCGCTGTGCGAGAGATGGCATTCAGAGACCTGTTCCTTTCACCTGCCGACAGGTGAGGCTACGATTACTTTGGAGGACGTCTACCGTATTCTCCGGATTCCGATTCGAGGGGAGTGGATTGTCTACGACCATCGTCATGGCGAGCAGACCTTCCGTGCGTACTACCAGGATCAGGGTGCCGGACTCGGCATTGAGGGTTACGAGATCCATTGGGATTTCCTGGCGGAGCATTACAGTCGCTTTGATGCATTCTTGGCGACTCTGATTGGTGGCATCTTGGTTCCAGACCGACGAGGACACGGATTTCCGATTGGCTGGGGGGATGTCATGGTCGGCATGCGACGAGATAGGACAGTTTATGCATGGGGTCCTTGTTTGCTGGGGACACTTTATCATCAGCTGCATGACGTTGTGTACAGGAGAGGAGAGAGTATCTCCTGTGGGACCACACTGATGATGATCTGGGCATGGGAGCGTATTGCCATATTTCGCCCTCCTATCGACAGACCACAGCTGGCCGCGGGGATGCCTTACTCCTACTACTATGCCGGCGCATTACAGCAGACCCGCATGGGTGAGACAGGGTGGTGGCGGCATCAGATTGATACCATGGTGACCTTCATCTGGAGACCCTACAGGGATTGTGAGGTATGGGATGATGAGGACGAGCATCTCAGTTTTTGCAGGCAGTATCGATACCTGATTGGCAGGACAGTACAGACGTCGCTGATGATTGAGATGTATCTGCCACAGCGTGTACTGAGACAGTTCGGGGAGCAGCAGGATGTACCCATGGGGACGGCAGAGTATGCACGATCGTCCAGAGAGTATGCATGGGGGCCGGCCATCCCAGTGGCCTTCGCGACACAGCAGATTGACGGGTTAGTAGCCCAGGCCTGGGGTTGGAGAGGTGGGGCAGCAGATCCAGGTACCACACCAGCCTATGATCTATGGTGGCACGCACGCCGACCTGTACCATTGACAGATCCTGACAGGCCAGCACCAGTTGACAGGGGGTCAGTGATTCCACGAGTACCGCGAGCCAGACGGGGGGGTAGAGGCAGAGATGGGGGCAGAGGCAGAGGTAGAGGCAGGGATGGAGATGGAGGGAGGGGTGGTGATGGAGGGAGGGACGGAGGCAGGGGTGATGATGGAGGACGAGGTGGAGACGGAGGTCGGGGTGATGATGGAGGTCGAGGTGGAGATGGGGGCCGTGGTGGAGACGGAGGTCGAGGTGGAGATGGGGGCCGTGGTGGAGACGGAGGAGATGGCAGGAGGCGACGGCGGGACGGACAGGTACCAGGTCGCAGGGTGCGACAGCGCATGGCGAGGGTAGCATTAGATGCTATCCCCGAGGTTGGTGAGGAGGGGGATATGGAGGAGCAGCCCAGACAGGAGATCGAGGGTGAGGGGAGACAGGAGGGGGAGCCAGAGGTGGGGGGACGGGAGGAGGCGGAGGGGGAGAGACAGGAGGAGGATGTCAAGGCCCCAGAGGTGGATGTGGCAGGGGAGGAGGAGGCGGAGGGGGAGAGACAGGAGGCGGAGGTGGAGAGACAGGAGGTGGAGAGACAGGAGACGGAGGTGGCAGGAGAGGAGGATGAGGATGATGATGATGAGGATGAGGCCATAGGTGAGGCAGAGAGAGTCCTCAGATGGCAGATGGTGGAGGGTGAGGAGGAGATACCATCCTCAGAGTTTCCACCGGATGCGACGGTTGATCAGCGAGTGGCCGATCTGCAGCAGAGGTTAGATGCCAGCCAGGCACAGGTGAGATCTCTACAGTCAGCATTAGAGGTAGCCCGTGTGGAGCGGGATCAGGCGGTGATCCGCGAGCAGGATTCAGCGCGATGGTGCACAGAGTTTGCGGCCCTATGTTCAGGACCCATAGGGGACATGGCTCGGGAGTTGGCCAGGGTGAGCACGAGGCTAGGTCAGTACAGGACTCTATATGAGCAGGCAGTGCCACCAGAGCAGCGAGATCCTACCCTGTCTCGATCACAGACGAGGACAGGCAGTGGACACCGGTCGGGTAGTGGCAGTGGTACCAGGAGCCACAGCAGTGTCGGAGGGTCGACTTCCACAAGACACACATCAGGCCACAGATCACATCACTCCCGCAGGCATACTCTGAGTCATCATTCGGGACACAGTCAGGGTTCTATTGGTTCAGCTCAGAGGTCAGTACAGGGTCAGCCACCAGTGACAGATCCTACCGCTTTTCAGAGTCCAGCAGCAGTGACCTCACAGGTGTTTACTACTGTTGAGATGATGCCCTCATTCGCAGTTCCCTCATCCTCACAGCCACAGGGCACTACAGGACCGTCCATTGTTTCAGAGCCAGTGACAGGGCCTCGGCCACCACCACATTCTTCACCCCGAGGGGATGATGAGAGCCTACCCTAGGGGCATATTTGCATTTGGACACATTATGTTTATTGTTGAGCCTGCGAGCTCCATTTTTGGGATATCCATTGACTCTATCCTGTGACATTGCATATTTTTGAGATGAGATTTATATGATGATGCAGCTTTGATGCGACCTATATGTGTTATGTGATGTTCTATGCATTATGTGTGTATGATATATGATGCTTAATTTATGATGCCATTTATGTACTATGATGTCTATGTGGTGATTTGTTTGTTGATGCCATGATGATGCACTATTCATATGCTTATGTTAATGATGTGCAGGATACCTTTATGTAAAAGATGCAATGATGATGATTATGTTAATGCCATGTTTGTGATTATGTATATGATGTAATGCCATGTATGATACTATTTAATGCCATGGATATGTATGTATGGACCTAATGCCATGGATATATCATGTATGCACTTGCGTTTGTTTTTGAATGACACAGGATATCATCGCAGGATGGACGAGAGAAGATGGTGGGACTGACGAGAGAAGATGACCAGACCAAAGAGGAGAAGATATGAGACCTATGAGAAGATACAAATCCTTCAAAACTTTACTACAAGACTTTTAATATTCGTTGCTCTTTTAATCATCATTGGGCAAACTGTTGTAATGGTCAACAAACACCAAGATATGACGTAGATCTAGGTGTGCAAGGTTGTACCATTACCCAAGACAGAACAGTCACAGACAAGGATGGTTATGACTCGTACTAGGAGCGTGCTTGCCCCAGTCTTGTCGTCATAATCAACCACAGGCAGAAAAAGACAAATGACAGATCATGAAACGTCGTTGCTTCTCTAAATCCTGTTTCCAGGACATCCTTGAGAAACTAGTGACATGATTGCCAAATTACAAAAATAAAGTCTCTATCATGGTATGTCGTTGCTTTTCTAAATCCCAAGATCAGGATCTCGCTGAGAAGCTAGTAGTCATGCGTGTCAATTGTCATGCTACATCGCTGCTTCTCTAAATCCTGCTTAGTGGGATCTCGCTGAAAAACTAATAACATGATAAGAGATGAAAAGACAGTTGCCAAGTGTTTGTCAAGTGCATCTGGGTAGCCATTGTCATGTTTGACGATGTCAAGATGTCTGATTGTTTAAAGTTTTGATGACCTTGAAAATGTCGAGACTTGGTGAATTCAGGAAGGACACATCCTGAATGATGCCGAATGTCGAGAGGATTTGATCCCTAATGGTCGTAAGGGATCCCTCAAAATAATGACGATGCTTAGGAAGGACACATCCTAAAGCATAAAGGACAGAGTTGGTTCTTCAGAAGGACTCATCTGAAGAATGCTAATGTCAGGAAGAGTGATCCTTAGATGTCCAGAGGATCGCTCGAAAGGCCGAAATGGCGATGACGACGCCTAGGAAGGACACATCCTAAGGTGTAAATGACAGGGGTTATCTTTCAGAAGGACTCATCTGAAGACTAACCAAAATTTGACAGTTTGACCAGTTATAATGATTTGACTTGCTTTGACTTATGTTTGACTGAGGTTGACTTGTTGTGACCGAGGTTGACTTGTGTTTGATTAGATGCCGATGTTGTCATGATGCGAGTGTCATGTTGAGTAAAGGATTGCTTTACTTTGTTTCAGGCGTTTTCCTATCTGAAAATTGATTGAATATTTTTGACGTGTGTGCCATTTTAGTGTCATGAACCCTAATGGACTGACCTAGTGCGGCCTCGGGGGCTCATCGATAGATGGCCTTGCCTACGTCATACACTCAGAGACCTCGTAGTTCGACACGACCAATGACGTTGTCTTGATGAACAAAGATTACGCCATGATTTATTTTGACAACCTAGTAGGACTGACCTAATGTCTCGGGGACTCAAGTATGAGTCTTGCCTACGTAGCAAATGCGCAGAGACAACGTAGTTCGGACAATGACATGGACTTATTGACTTGATTGACTTGGACTAGAGATGACAGTGCACTTGTGTGCCTTGCGTGGTCGACTGTTTTGTTTGGTTTTCTTCAGGACGTTTTATGATTTTTTTTGTCTTTTTTTCAGGACATTTTGCGATGTTTTTGTCTTTTTTTCAGGACATTTTATGATGTTTTTGTCTTTTTTCAGGACATTTTGTGATGTTTTTGTCTTTTTTCAGGACATTTTATGATGTTTTTGTCTTTTTTCAGGACATTTTGTGATGTTTTTGTCTTTTTTTCAGGACATTTTATGATGTTTTTGATCTCACGTGTCATCCACTGCAGTCGCATGATAAACATTGTGCCCCCAGTTAGGTTTAAGACTTAGCCATTTGCAAGGGATACGGATAGGATGATGTTGAGTTACTGGAAAAATAGTCGTCAGGACTTGATGTCAATCGTTCATCCACTAGGACAGGGAGAGTAGGATGTGATGGTGACTTGCGGAATAATGGCGAAGATAGCTTCATCCTAAGCCAAATCTCTTTAGACCAAGTGACAACAGGCGAGCAATGATTGATTACGATACCGCTTCAATGTTTCACCATGGTACTTGTCCAAAAGCCGCTTGGCCGTGTTTGGCCAATTGATCTAATTATTTTTCTTTTACCGTTTTTGTGGATTTTTGATTTTTTGGTGTCACCAAGACCGCTTACGTTTTCATCAAGGTGACGCATTTTTTCCATTTTTCACTTTTTGTATTTTAAGGTCCTCCAAATTTTGTCCTCCGGCTGCTATATGAGGAACCTCTTGAGGTGTAAACTGCTGATGGTTCACCAATCGTTCTCTCATCCTGAGCTGCTGATATGCTCTAGAACCAAAAGAAGATATGATGATATATGGACCCAACCAGTTTGGTTCAAACTTGCCTGGCTTTTCTCTGTCTGCTTGGTTCTTAGGGTTCTGCATGAGAACCAGGTCGCCAATATCGAACTTTCTGACCATGACCTTTTTATTGTAGCTGCGACAAAGGCGGTTTTGATATGCCTGGAGGTGATTCAGTGAGTTTTGTCTTCTTTCGTCCAGCATTTCCAGCTCATGCAAGCGTGATTGTCGGTATTCCTCTTCATTAGCTAGACCCTTCAAAGAGACCCGTAGTGAAGGAATTTCGACCTCAATGGGTAAGATGGCTTCCGCGCCAAAAACCAGGGCGAATGGGGTAGCTCCTGTAGGCGTACGAATGCTAGTTCGGTAAGCCCACAGAGCAGGGTTAAGTTGTATGTGCCAATCACGGCCAGCGTCATTGACAGTCTTTTTAAGGATCTTGATAATGGTTTTATTCGACGCCTCAGCTTGGCCGTTTCCTTGGGGATAGTATGGGGATGAAAAGTGGTGTTGGATATGGAATCGCTCACATAACTCACGTACGTCTTGGTTTTTGAACGGACGTCCGTTGTCAGTGATGATGGACTGTGGGAGGCCATACCGGCAAATGATGTAATTGAGGATAAACGTTGATATTTGTTTGCCTGTAATGTATGTCAATGGAATGGCTTCGATCCACTTTGTGAAATACTCAGTGGCGGTGATAATGAATTTATGGCCGCTGGAGGAGGTTGGATGAATCTTACCCACAAGGTCGAGTCCCCATTGAGCGAAGGGCCACAGAGAAGTGATTACCGGTTCCTGGCCGGGCATGACCAAATCACTATGGATCCTGGACACTTCATGCATGTGCTCCGACGATTCTATCAGATCCGCTTCCCATTGTCTGGGCCAATAATATCCGAAATCTCAAGTAGTTTTAGCCGCAGGGACCACTCGAATGAGATCCGCATATACCGTCGTGTACTTCTCGTAAGGTCGTACATGCTTCATCGGTGTCAAGACATCTAAGGAGGGTACTGTCGAAACTACGGCGGTATAGGGTGTCACTGATAATGGCATACCTTGCAGATTTTCTAATGAAGGACTTTCTTTGGTTATTGGATAGGTTCGATGGAAGGGTGTGAGTCTTTAGATAGTCATAAATGTCCTGATACCAAGGAGAGTGGGGACCAACAAGTTCACAAACCATTTCTGACTCTGGGATATCATATGCTGGTATCAACAGCTGTTCTACTAGGAACTCAAATTGCGACACATTTTTAGGGATGTCCAAGAGAGAACTAATAGTAGCCATTGCGTCTGCTGCCTTATTCTGTACCCTGGGGATTTGTTCAAAAGACACTGATTGGAAGTATGTTAGGAAACTATCCACCATCCTCTTATAAGGAAGCAACTTCTCATCCTTTGTTTCATAGTCACCATTCACTTGTTTGATTACCAGCTGGGAATCCCCGAATACAAGCAATGTCTGAATTTTCCATTTGATTGCCAGCTTGAGACCTGTAACTAGTGCTTCGTATTCGGTAATGTTGTTTGTGCAAGGGAAAGCAATTCGAAATGACTTAGGAATTGAATCCCCTTGTGGTGTGATGAACAAGATTCCAGCCCCTGAGCCATGACCAGTGTGGGACCCATCAAAATACAGTTTCCATGGTGTTGCTGGTTCCGTGTGAAAAATGGATTCGTCAGGAAAGTCAGTTACCAATGGATGAGAGGCTTGCATTGGCGCATCTGCCAGTTGATCTGCTATTACTTGCCCTTTTATCGCCTTGCGTTCAACATACTGTATGTCATACTCACTTAGGATCATGACCCATTTTGCCAATCGGCCTGTTAACGCTGCTCGACTTAATAGGTATTTCAATGGGTCAATTTTGGCAACTAGTTGTGTCTGATGATTGAGCATGTAATGCCTTAGTTTTTGGGCTGCAAAGACAACTGCGAGGCATGCACGTTCAATGTATGTGTAATTCAGCTCGTAACCGATCAGTGTGCGGCTGATGTAGTAGACTGCTCTTTCTTTCCCTTCATGATCATTTTGGGCCAGTAATGCCCCCAGTGCTGAACTAGTGGTTGAGATGTATAGAATTAATGGCTTTCCATGAATAGGCGACATGAGGACTGGCGGTGATAGCAGGTAATCTTTAATTTGCTGGAAGGCCTGTTGACATTTATCTGTCCATACAAAGGGGACACCTTTGCGTAACAAATACTGGAATGGGTGGCACTTATCTGCCAATTGAGCTATGAAGCGGCGAATAGATTGTACTCTGCCTTGTAGTGTTCTGAGTTCACTGATCCCTCTTGGTGGAGGCATGTCTATGATTGCTTTAACCTTGGCCGGATCGACCTCTATGCCTCTTCGGGAAACTATGTACCCCAATAGCTTACCTGACGTGACCCCAAAAACACATTTCTTAGGGTTCAACCGAACCTTGTACTCTTCTAGTCTCTTGAAAATTTTGTCAAGTACCTTCAAATGATCTTTCCTTGTTGTTGATTTGGCCAATAAGTCATCTACATAGTCTTCCATTATATTGTGCATCATATCATGGAAGATCGTAGTCATAGCCCTTTGGTATGTGGCACCTGCATTTTTGAGACCGAAAGGCATGACATTCCAACAGTATGTACCCCATGGGCAAGTAAATGCTGTTTTGTGTTGGTCCTCAGGAGCAATGCGGATTTGATTATAACCAGAGAAACCATCCATAAGGGATAGCATCTCGTGTCCTGCAGTTAAATCGACTATGATGTCAATGTTGGGCAAAGGAAAGTCATCCTTTGGACATGCTTTGTTTAGGTCCCGGAAATCTGTACATACCCGAATTAGTCCATTTGGCTTTGTCACCGGTACTAGGTTGGAAATCCATTCAGCATAATCTATAGACCTTATGAATCCGACATCCAGTAATTTCTTTAACTCTGCCTTAACCAATAGAGCAACTTGTGGGTGCATTTTGCGCAACTTCTGCTTGACTGGTTTAGCATTGGGTACTAGTGGCAGATGATGTAGAACCAGTTTGGGGTCCAATCCTGGCATGTCGGTGTAGGACCATGCAAAGTTTATTTTCCGTTCTGCAAAGAATTTATGAAATTCCGGTTTCTCTTCATCAGTCAATGATGCCGCAAATAGGACCATCTTGGGGTCTTCTGGAGTCGAAATGTTATCCTCTATGGTGTCCTCAACAAGCATGGCCGATCTCTCCTGTTGCACGGGGAGAAAGTCCAGTCCTCCATCTTTGGGCGCCTCCGAGAGGTTTTCACCCGCAGATACGTCCTTTGTTTTTACTATTTTACCGTCCAGAGGTGCCTTTCGGTTTTCACCTAGAGACGTTTCATTTTTTACTTTATTTTTGCTTTTGCGACTAGAGGACTGAACCATCTCACCAAAATATGCCGTGCAGTCTAGATCAATAGAAAATCCTGATTTGTGATCGCCACTTGGTATGCCTTCACGTAATCCCATGAATTCAGCAATGGCTTCATCATTTTGGAATGTGTCCAGAACTGGCGGTCCTTGTTGGTCCCAATCGACTAGTTCAGGATAGACTAAGGAAATGCCATCGTCAAGGCTAGTGAATTCGGGTGAGGATGCCGATAGCATACAAATGGATGCGTTGACGTTGTAGATGAGGTTATCATCATCCAACTCGACATCGGACTCTATCCAGTATTCTCCTTCACTAGTGTCATGTTCGTTATCATAATAAGGGGTGAAGGTTTGAGAGCCCTGGTTATCAATGTCATCTGATACTTCGGATAGATTAGACTGAGGGGGTTCGGATGGTGGCTGTTGCGTGTCATGAGACACGGTAGTGGGGTTTTGACTGTTTGGTGCCTGCTCAATTTTGAATGTTTGCCAAAATCGTTGTTCAGAGGTCAATTCCCCTGGTTCGACAAACAAGTCATCAAGACAACAGTCACTTAGGGATCGTTCGGAACCAAATTCCCACTCGTGAGAGTCTGTTTCATTTAGGTATTCCTCAGTAGTCTCAACACTTTCAGAAGCATGTATCCGCTCATTAGGAAGTTCATGGGTACGTCGATCGTCAGCCTCGAGTGATCTAAACCCTAGTCCAAGATACTTCAGGATTTGGAAAGTTTCTATGGGTTCTCTTCGACCAGTTTTATTTTTGCCAAGACCACTAGTACCATCGTAGCCTTTAGCCTTCATGATATTGTAACCCTTGCCATATTTCTGGACTGATAGTGGAGGTAGTGAGACTGTGTCCTTGTAGATCCATCCTGTGATGTCGGTAAGATCTTCATCACTCATGTCTCCCCACTTGATGAAGACTGTATTCGGTGGAACTTTGAATGTTTCTTGCGGTTCCATTCTGAAACATGGTCGACCATATATCTTTGGAGGAGTAGGTATTGTAGTTATGCTGTATGCTGTATTTAGTTTGAACTCTCCGCAGCCGAGGTCCTGGATTTTATCAGTTGATTCGGGCTTAAGGTTGGTGGAGGGTTGTGATACGTCCGAAGACGTGGATGGAGTAGATGTGGAAGATGACCCGAGCATGGAAGGGTCGATGTATTTGGACGAGGAGCCAGGTGCTTCCCGGTTAATAGGTACTTGGTTTTCAGAGACACCCCTTAAATTGGTACAATATTGGAAAGGGTCGGGGTCTCCGTATATGGTGATTTCTGTACCGTCAAAAGGGAACTTGAGGCATTGGTGGTAAGTTGACGGAACGGCTTTCAAAGCGTGGATCCATGGACGGCCAAGTAAAATGTTATATGGTAGTTCTAAATCCAGGACCTGGCAAGTTGTGTCGACAATGAGTGGTCCCACTCTGATAGGGAGAGAGATAACACCTCGCGAAGAGCGTTCCTCGTCATCATATGCTTTGATCACTATGCTTTTTGTTGGGTCTACACATGCATCAGAGAATCCAAGAGCCTTAACCAGTTTAAGGGAGCATATATTCAACCCTGCTCCGCCATCTATTAAAACCCGTCTAACCTTGTGCTTGTGAACAAAAACTTCTATGTGTAACGCATCATTGTGATTGGTTTTTGATGATGAGTAATCCTGATCTAAGAAGGTGACATGGTGCGGCGTGGTGAGATATCCCACCATGGTTTCAAACTGATTGACATCGATGTCCTTTGGGACCGACGACTCTAAGAGAGTTTTATCCAGGATTTCTTTGTGTGCGGGAGAAATGCGAAGCAGCTCAAGGATAGAGATTTGCGCAGGAGTCTTTCCTAGTTGGTCGATGAGATTGAACTGACTTTTCGGTTTTCCCGGTTGTGGGGTTGAGACAGGTTTTGGTTGCTTAGCTGATGGAGCTGGTTGTGATTGGTTAGCAGATGGGCCTCCTATAATAATCTTGGCTTGTCTAGGGGGAGGCGGATTGGGTATAGTGACCTTGCCACTTCGCGTAGTAGCATTGCACTGTGGTGCTCTCTTGATCGTGATGGTGTGGATGTATTCCTCGTCTGTTCTAACATTATTTATTATTGGTCCCCAGAGTAATCGTACTTGGCTCGGGTGAAGTTAGCTGAAGTGGAAGCATTATGGGGACCATGATCCTGCAGTGGATTCTTGTGTATAGTATGATCCGAGTTGGAATTGAATTGCGATCCACCTACTTCGATAGTGTGATTGTCAATAAGGTCTTGAATTACGTTTTTCAGTTGTCTACAATTGGAGGTTGTATGCCCTTTGACCCGATGGTATTCGCAAACTGCGTTGTCATCCCACCATGCTGGTTTGAATTGTTCGGGGTCATAAGGTTTTATTTCCGGAAGTGTGATGACCCCATGTTGAATGCATTTCTTGAGGACGTCTGCAATGGGTTCACCTAAATTGGTGTATGTGCGACCCCTAGGGAATTGTCTTGGTTGACGATATTGTCCTTGACGGTTTTGACCATTTTGATTGTTCGAAGGAGTATTGGGGGGAGGTGTCGATGTCGTTGTTGGTCTATTTTGTTGTTGTACCCCTTTCAGAGCCAATACGGGACTTGCAGTCTTGGCGTCTACAACACCATCGTTTGTGACATGTTTATTCTTGACCCAATATTTGTTTTTGTCAGCGGGTGTGTTGGTGTTTGTATTTTTGGAGCCATACTTCAGTTCTCCCTTTGCAATAAGGGCTTTCTCAATTTGGACCCCCTTTTCTACTAATTCTGTGAAGGTTGTGCAACAATGTATTTGCAATGCGAATTTGAGGGGACCTAGAAGTGTTTGGACAAACATGTCGACCTTTTCCCTTTCAGGAATGTCAATGTGACATCGACTAGCGAGGCTTCTCCATTTTGGAAGAACGGGATAAATGTCTCACCCGACTCTTCTTGTGTGAGATTGCACAAGCTAGTGATAGATGTGTCCATGTCAATATTGTATGCGTAATTTTTTAGGAACCTTCTTTTGAGCTCATCCCATGATTGGATATCCTTTTGCGTTGAAAACCATTCAAGGGCTTGACCCGCCAAACTTTTGGAAAAGAGTCTCATCAGGTATGTGGGTTCGTAGGCGATATCCATACAGTTAGTTGCGAATTCTCGAAGATGCTCAATGGGATTTGTTTTGCCTTTGTATTTAGTGAAGTTGGGTGACACATATCCTGGCGGAAATGCAGGCATACGTAAGTTTGTGTCGAATGGGTATACGTCCAAGTCATATGATATTTCGGATTTTCCACCCGTAGTGAGCATGTTTTGCATTTGCCTCGCCATATCCCGCACTGTTGCTTTGAGTTCATCTATGGTGGGGTCATTGACATGTCCATACGTTGGATTGCCTGGTACACCAGGTGTTCTTGCGTGAGTATAGGTGTATTGTGGCGGTATGGGTTGTTGTGGTACGTATGATGTGTGTTGTTGGTATTGAAAGTTGTGACTAGGTGCATGTTGATGAGTGTGAACGTTGGATGAGTATGTTGGAATATGTCCTCCAGCTATGCGTGTCATTATTTGGGGGATGTTGTGACCAGGAATGTTATGATGTACTAACGATGTCATGGGTTGAGTCAGTTGGCCACTTTGTGTGAATTGCTGATTTTGCACAAGGGGCACATTGGCAGTTGTACCTTGGGAGGTAGTGACGTTTGACTGTGTTGTTGTGTTAACGTTTTGTTGTTGTCCTTGTATGAAGATACGTCCTGTGGGTCCTCCCAAAGGATGTTGTGAACTGCTACTGAATGCGTTTGTTGAGGTTGTGTTCATGGTAGTAGATGTAGTTGTCAAGGGGGAGTTGTGATGACTTGAGGATGCCCCTGTGGTGTTTGCTGTTGGGATAACAGGAGGATTGGAATGATTTGCCGATGATGTCACGGAACCAAGAGAGGTTGTATTTAATTGGGGTAGTGTTGTGGATGTTGTGGATGACTGTGATCCCCCAATAGATGTAGCGTTTATTGTATTGGAGATGTTTGGGATGTTGGATGTGGTATGCAATGTCGTTGTGCCAAAAGGGATGTTGCTTGTAGTATTTAGAACTTGACCACTGTGTGAGATGTTGTGAACATTGTTGGCATTAGGATCATGTAATGTGTTAATGTCAAATCCTGGTGGTAACCTAGCTCCTTCACTCAAGAGCATAGCTACGAATCTGTCCCTATCGTGACGTGCTATTGTTTCAGCCAACTGGTAGGCCTCTGGGTCTTGTGTCAATGCTTCTATGTGTTCTTGAAGGAGTTGACCATTTTCATCTCTTTGCATGTAGCGCTCGAATGAGTTGTTAGGTAAGGATTGTGTTGTCACTAGAGGTTGATTGTCTAGATTGGTAAAGGGATCATTCGCGGTCCAGTTTGAGTCATGTGGAGGACTGTTGGGATCTGGCATGAAGTTTTCCATTTGTCTTTTTTGCTTTTGCAGTCTGGTTTCGACCATAAATGAGCTTGCTCAAAGGGGATGTCCACTAAATGCAAGTATGACACTAGGTGAAGTCTAAGGTTCAAATTGACGACTAAAATGACCACTGTTTTTTTTTTTTTTTTGAATTTTTGAATTTTTGTGAGTAAGGTATGCAATGTGGATGCAATGTAAAATGAGGCTATCTAAGCACTTCTGAGCTTGAACTTTGTTTTCGATGTGGACTGCTAGAGGACTTTGTTGTTAATGACAAGGTGACAAGATGACTAATGAGTCTTCCTAACTAGACTTTTGAGTTGGAAGAAATCTCACCAAAGAGGACAATGACTAAAAGGATGTTTAATGACTTGGTCCAAAAGGGTCTAATTTCGAAAACAATGATTTTGCTAAGGGGTGCTTGAGATTTGCCTACTCCTAAGTATGCAAGATATGAGCCTAGGGGCAATGTAATGTTGAATGTATGATACTAAATGGGGTGAGGTATGAAACCTAAGGTGATCAATGCAAGCTAAGGGACAAGACTTTGAGCAATTTCAAATTGGTTTTCTGGCAGAATACTTTTGATGACAGAGTTTGACAAATGGTTGACAGTTTGGAGGTCTCTGGTTTTGACTGTGCAGTTTAAAAAGTTTGACAGGCAGATGCGTCTCAGTTTAGCAATTGCGTCTCAGTTTTTCACTTGCGGGTTTTTGACTGTCAGATGCGACTTTGTTTAACAGATGCGGCTTTCAGGTTAACATATGCGTCACGACGCCTACAGATGCGTCGTTTAAGACTTCAGATGCGGTTTATCAGGCAGCTGCGTTTCAAAATGTCAGTTGCGGTTCGACTGATATGACAGTTTTGTTTCAAAGTGATTTTCATGGTATGTTGATGGGAGTGTTTGATCTGTTTGATGACTGTTTTGTTTGGACTGTGACAAAACCAGAATGCACTTGACAAACACAGCGTTTTAAGGGATAACCAAACACACATGAGATAAGCACAATCCTAGAAAGGCCACTAG
>VDFB02238764.1:0-16006 GCA_007258455.2 Sequoia sempervirens | reverse complement strand
GGAGATGGAAAAAGAAGTGAAATCTGATTCCAAAAAAAATGAATTTTTTTTTTTTTAGAATCTACAGACAAAATATGACAAGACTCTAGTTTACATCATCTTCAAATTCCTTACGGTTCAATCGCTATAGGTGCCCGAATGTGGAGATTGTGTTAAAAAAAATATCAGTGTCTAGTTAGGCCAAAAAGTGTAAACCACTATTGTGGGATCACCCAATAGAAAATTCATATTCTTCAAATTTATTCATTATTATTTGGGTACTTTCTTTCTAATGAATATATTAATTTGTTAATATTCTTAAGAAACTAATATTTAGTTTTAATTGAAAAAAAAACAAAAAAAAAACCTATTTTTTAATGATGTTAGTCATATATTAAAGACTTTTCTTTATATCATTTAGGTTTATTAAATCAAATGTACAAACAACACTTTTCTTAATATTATTTAAATTAATTAAATAAAATACACACAATATTTTTTGTGTTATCTAGGTTGATTAAAAAGTTTATTTTAATGTAAAAATATTAAAATATTTAATATAAAATAGAATTGAAAATAAAAATATTAAAACATTTGCTATAAAAATATTAAAACCTTAAAAAAAATTGTTAATTTAATTCAAAAATTAGGATGTTAATATAAATTAATGTTATGAATTTTGATAAAAATGTATTTTAATTTCTAAACTTTTAATTTGAATAATAATAATAAATCAAGATATTTGATGAATTTTTTTTTTTAAATTTAAAATTTATATATGAAATTTTAGGTAAATATTTAAATTTTAAAACTTTTAATATGAAAGAATAGTACATTTTTGGATCAAAATATAAATTTATTTTTAATAAGTTAATAATTGAATGAATTTAAAATATTATAAATATATTTTCAAAGTTATTTTAAATATATGATGGTAAAAAATATATTAGATGTAGAAAATTACATAACAAATAGCTCATGTTCTTTATATTGTATTGTTTGTATTTTAAATTATTATTTTTGTTAATATATTTTAATTTTAGTTGATTTTTTTTAAATTAATATTTTATTTTAAAATATTAAACATTTATTTAAAAAAATAATTTTATCATGATTTATTTTAATGTTAAAATATTCAAAATATTTAATAAGATTGAATATATTTACATTCTCTTTATCAATTAGAATATTCTTCTATAAAATTTTACTTTACAAATACAAATAAAAATATTTTAAATATCAAAAAGACTAATGTTACTATAGATATCTTAAATACATCCATCTAAAGATAGCAATCTTGAATTATTATATTTATTTAAATGTTTACTTTATCTTTATTTAAAGAGTTACATTTATTAAGAGTTATTTTATTTATATTTTATCCCTTGTTGCAACCATAATTATACTCTACATAATAAATAAAAAAATAAAAGTAAAGCTGCACAATATTTATGATTTTAGGGTACTTGTAAGGTAATAATGCATATAAATAAAATCAAATCTTCACAAAATAAGTGCATATAAAAGAATCTTATTAAATATTTAATGTTAGGTAACAAGTGCATAAAAATAATCTTATTTAGGATTTGTCTTAATAACTAGAAAAATAAAATCAAAGCTTCCCAATATTTATGATCTCACGATACATGTTAGGTAATAATGCATAAAAAATAATCTTGTTCAAGATTTCTCTTAATAAACAATTACTTTTTAATGACAATAGACATATATGTTAAATATTTTTATCTAATCCTAAATTATACCCTCACACATATCACTTTTCTTAATGTTATTTAATTAAATTAAATAAAATGCATGTACTCAATACAATTAATTTAAATTGAGTTGATGATAGTTGGGTATGATAAGATTAGATGTAGTGATGATTCCACTCGGATATGTTTGTTGTCTAAAATTTTGTGTGGAGTTATAATTACCCTAAGATTGATTCCACAACTATGGATCAATTATATGTCATGTGGATCTTACCCTTAATGTGTAGAGGTATAATCTTACAAATTATGCACTTTTGCTATTTGATTCACTAAATTCTTTACTCCATATTGACTACCAAGGATTGATAATATTTAAAAACAACTTGGGGAGATCATTTGATCCCAAGGTTCAAGTTCTCTAGAAGTCAACCCTCTTAATTAAATTGACATTATATTCATAACAAATATCAATAGATAATAAGAAGTGATTTAGATGTTGATTATGATGCAAAGTATTGGTCTTTTAAATCTCCAATTCCAAGTATTCCTAAAACTACTTATTAATGTGAAAGGTTATTTTTAGATGATATTTTAATGTTCAAATTAATTTCTTTAAATACCAAGGAATGTAATAACTCATAGCACAGGTGTGTATCATGTAAGTTCCCAACAATTATGAAAAATACATATATCAATCATTTGATTTTTTTAAGAATTTGTTTTTGGGTAATGATTTATGTCATGCAAGATTGATCTTGTGTGCCACATAAATTGCTACATTGAGGTAAAGGATGAATGTATGAAAATGTAAGCATTAATAAGGTATGTATTTGAATATGTGCAAATATGGAAAGGATACAGTCAAATGTGTTGAAATGTATGTAAGGAGGAGTGAATGAGGTGGATACTTGAATCATGAAAGTAGATAAAATTGGCTTGTAAGTGTGTCACATGTCACTATATAATTGTACTAAGATATTTTTTCAAAATGAACATACAACTAAATGGAATTTGGCATAGGTATGATATTTTCACCAAAAAAATTTGCCTCAATTTTAAGGTATATGAGAATCCTCATGATTGTGTATCTCAAGAGCATACATAAACATGCATTAAGTTTTGTGTACCACTTTGTTAGCCCCCTATACAAATTGAACCACATTACCAAGTAGAGGAAGAACTTTGCTAGCTATCAATAGAATTGTAAATACCAAATTCATTGTTCATACAAAACCACACCTCTCATTTTTTGACTATGCAATTATAAGGTTTCCTTGTTTTTCAAAAATCATCTCGACTATATTAAAGTCACCATTAAAGACCTATTATTGTTGAATTTTAAAAACAGAAAAACAATGAAAGAAATTGCAGCAAAAGGAAATTAAACAAAACACAAAGAAAGACAGATTTTAACGTGGTTCACCAGAATGGCTACATCCACATTGTGCAGGGGATTGCACTCTCTATTCATCTCTGTGTATTTTACATACAACATTCTCAGCCATTGTATAGTATGAAGTTAATTACATCTTCTTCCAGGAAGATTCTTAATGTAAGTCATGCATAGACATGCACAACAGGGGCAGACTGCAATATGCCAAATATAGGCAGCAGTTACAAATTATAATATTCCTGACAAATGTCAGACTTGGCTTCACACACAGCCAACAATCTCCCACTTGAAGACAAGTCATACCAGAAAACAAGAATGCTCAGAGATATCCCCCACAATAGGCTAAGATCACTTCTTCAAAATGCTAAGAGAAGCTCTACAGAATTCGAACTTCTCCCGAGTTACAACCTTTGTCAGAGCATCTGCCGGATTCAATTTCGTGTCAATTTTATGTAGTTGCAACTTGCCTTCATCAAGAACATGGCGAATATAGTGATACCTCAGCTCTATATGTTTGGTGCGACTATGAAATGCAGAATTTTTGGCCAAATGAATGGCACTATTACTGTCACAAAACAAAGGAAAACCAAATTGCTTACACCATAGTTCACCCAGCAGCCGTTGTAATCAGATGATTTCCTTGGCTCCTTCAGTTAGAGCCATGTATTCAGCCTCTATTGAAGAGAGAGCAACCGTTTGTTGCAAATGAGACACCCAGCTGATTGGTGCTCCAGCAAAAGTAAAAACATAACCAGTAGTAGACCGCCTCTTATCCAAATCTCCAGCCATGTCCGAATCAGTATAACCATGAAGTTGTGTATGCTTTCCTCCAAAACATAAAACATAATTAGCAGTCCCTTTTAAATAACGAAGAATCCACTGAACAACATGCCAATGTGGCTTACCTGGATTACTCATAAATCTACTCACAACTCCCACTGCATGAGCAATATCTGGTCTAGTGCAAATCATAGCATACATGAGGCTGCCAACTGCAGAAGAATATGGAATGTTTTTCATGGATTTTTGCTCCTCTAGAGTTTTTGGACACATGGCTGATGATAGACAGAAGTGATCAGCCAAGGGTGTGCTGACAGGCTTAGCATTTGACATGTTAAACTTATCCAAAATTTTATAAATGTATTTCTCTTGAGACAATTTTAAGTTCTCTTTTATTTCGATCTCTGATTATATTCATGCCAAGAATCTTCTTTGCTGCCCCTAAATCTTTCATGGCAAAATGAAGAGCTAAAATATGCTTCAATTCATTCACAATCCGCATACTAGTGCCAACAACCAACATATCATCAACATAGAGTAAAAGAATAACAAACTCAGCAGTAGGAAGCCTTTTTTAGTAAACACACAGATCTGATTCACAGCGAACAAACTGTTGTTGAGTCATGAAGCTATCAAATTTCAAGTACCACTGCCTTGGGGCTTGCTTAAGCCCATACAAACTTCATTTCAATTTGCAACACATATGCTCTTGACCTTTTTGTACAAAACCTTTAGGTTGCTCCATGTATAGTTCCTCCTCAATATCACCATGAAGAAATGCTGCTTTGACATCAAGTTGCTCAAGCTCGAGATCCCAAGCAGCTGCCATGCCTAAAACAAGACGAATTGTTTGCATTTTTACAACTAGTGAAAAAATTTCATTAAAATCAATACCTTGTTGCTGAGCAAAACCTTTCACCACTAATCTGGCTCTGTATCTTTGACGTCCTCCATCTTCCTCTTTTACGCGGTAAACCCATTTGTTTTTCAAAGGCTTTCGATTTGGTGGAAGAGGAACCAAATCCCAAGTATTATTTACTCTCAAAGACTCTATCTCTTCTATCATTGCTTCCATCCACTTCACATAATCTGTAGATTTACAAGCCTGTTTAAATGTGGCAGGCTCTATTTCACCACAAAGCAATAATTCATATTTGTCAGAGAACAATAACTCATAATCATCATATTTTTCTAGTTGTTTTCTCACCTGGGTAGATCTCCTAAGTTGTGGTCCTCTGTCAGATTGTAAGGTGCCATGTTTCTCTGCATTTCCTTCATTATTTTGAAAATTACCACCAACACCTGGTGTGTCTAAATTTTCCTGCACACTACTCTGTCGTGTTTCCACAATTTGCTATCCCTGTATACCTCCAATAGTTGGGTTTTCTATATCTCTATTTTTCTGGGAATCACCTGACAATGGCTACGTTCCAGGTGAAGGTAGCGAACCTGGGCCAGCAGGAGGCAGAATGGCATTAGAAGGCCACGTTGGAGCTTGTGAAGGCAACGTACCAAGATGGGGGGGGCGTAGGATGTGCAAAAGGCAGCGATGGAGCATTAGAAGGCTGCGTTCCAACTAGAGTGGGCTGCGTAGCATTTATTAAGGGGTGTGTAGGACTAGGGAGAGGGTGTGAATGTGTGAGAGGAGGTAGTGCATGAAACAAAGGCTGCACAGGAGTTTCTAAATGCTGTGCAGGAAATAAAGAGGGAGGCGATTCCCCCAAAGGAAGCTGTGTAGGTAGCAATTGAATTTGGGAGCCAATGGTTGAGGGAAGAGAGCTTAAAGTAGCTGACAGTGAAGAAATTATGAGAGGCTAGGAGAATAAAATAGAAGTTGTCCTAGTTGGTTTGTTATTTTCAAACAAATCAACATTAATAAATTCAGGTGGAGAGGAACATTGTTTTTGCAAACCTGGGAAATTGTGCTCATTAAATACAATATCATGGCTGCGAACAATTTTCTTTGCAACGGGATCCCACAGCCGGAAACCAAACTGATCTTCTCCATAGCCGAGAAAAATACACCTCTTTGATTTGAAATCAAGCTTCGTCCTTTGCTCCTTTGGAATATGCACAAACGCTTCACAGCCAAACACTCGCAAATGGTGATATGAAATTCTTTTTCCAGTCCACCTCTCCTCCGGAATATCAAAGTCCAATCAAGATGAGGGAGCTCGATTAATCAAATAAACTGCAGTGTTACATGCCTCTGCCCAAAACTCTTTTCCTAAACCAGCATTGGAGAGCATGCACCGAGTTCTCTCTAAAATAGTTCGATTCAGCCTCTTGGCTGCACCATTCTCCTGTGGTGTGAATGGTACTACTTTAATTCTACAAATGCCATTGTCTGCACAAAACATGTCAAATTCCAAAGAGTAGAACTCACCCCCATTGTCAGTTTTGAGACACTTAATCTTAGTTCCAACTTGATTTTCAACAAGAGCTTTGAAAGCTTTAAATTTTGAAAAAACTTCCGATTTCTTATTCAACATATAAATCCAAGTTTTGCATGTGCAGTCATCAAGAAAATTCAAAAAATAATTTGAACCTCCAAATGATGTTACCTCTGTAGGACCAAAGACATCGAAATGCACAAGTTCCAATGGAGTGGTTTTAGTTTTATGGCCCGTCTTCAAAAAACTACTCCTGCTCTGTTTTCCATAAAGGCAATGTTCACACAAATCCAAAGCAATAGATTTTAGGCCTGGAAGTTGTCCTTGTTGTAGCATAACTTCTAATCCTTTCTTGCTCATATGCCCGAGCCTTTTGTGCCAGATTTCAGAACCGTTATCTACAACTGTCAAAGCTGCTCCCACTGCATCATTGCATTCTAAAACATACAAACTTCCCAATTTCTTTCCCTTAGCAAGCACCAACACACCTTTTGTTACTTTCCAAAAATCTAAACTGAAATTAACATTGAACCCTTGAGAATACAACTGACCTACAGAAATCAAATTTCTTTGGAGGGTAGGAACATGCCTCACGTCCTTCAATAACCATTTATTACCATTTCTCAAGGACAATAACACATCTCCCTTGCCTACAATATCACATTCCTTGTTATCTCCCAGAAAAACTTTACCAAACATACCTTCCTGATAATTGATAAAAGCACTTCGACACGGAGTAGCATGAAATGAAGCGCCAGAGTCAAGTACCCACAAAGCTGCAGTTGTATCACCTGCTGAGAGAATCAGAACACCATCATCAACAACATTAACTTCACTATGACTCACCTTTTCTTGAGCCTTTTTGTAGTTCCAACAATTTTTATTTGCATGTCCTGGTTTTCCACAGAACCAACAAGCACTAGGCCGTCCTCTAGACTTTGATCATTTCACTGATTTTGACCTTCTATGATCTCTATTTCTTCCTCGTTCTTGACTTCTCCCTCTATTGTCGGTGCTTACAGCGGTTAGGGCATCGCCAGAAGAAGGCTCTTGATGTTTTCTTCTCATATCTTCGCTGAGAAGAGTGGCTGCAACATCATCAAACTTTAACTTGCTTTTGGCAGCCACCAAAGTGCTTACTGCCATTACTACACCTTCCCAACTATTCGATAAGGAACATAATAATAAAATAGCCTTAATCTCATCATCCAGGTTAATACCCACAAAAATTAACTGAGTGACTAATGTATTGAACTCATTTAAATGATTTGACATAATACCCCCTTCTCGCATTTTCAAGTTATACAATTTCTTCATAATAAATACCTTATTTGAAGTTGATGCAATCTCATATAGTGAAGATAATTTGTCCCATAGCTCCTTCGTAGTCTTCTCAGCTGAGACATTAAAGAGCACATTGCTGGACAGTGATAAGAAAATAGTTGCACGAGCTTTCTGATCCACCTTTTCCCAATCTTCATCTGACATAGAGCCCTTTCCTTTCGTTTTTCCAAGCAAAGCAGGTGTGAGGTCTTGCTTGATCAATAATGACTCCATTTGAACTTTCCATAGTCCAAAGTTCTGACCTGCAAATCTCTCTATCTTCCATTTTTCTGGATCATCCATGACTCTAGAAATTCTTTATCGATTTCTCAATGAACCAAGTCTGCAATGAGCTTTTTCACCAAGCTCTGATACCAATTGTTGAATTTTAAAACAGCAGAAAACAATGAAAGAAATTGCAGCAAAAGGAAATTAAACAAAACACAAAGAAAGACAGATTTTTAACGTGGTTCACCAGAATGGCTACATCCACATTGTGCAGGGGATTGCACTCTCTATTCATCTTTGTGTCTTTTACATACAGCATTCTCAGCCATTGTATAGTATGAAGTTAATTACATCTTCTTCCAGGAAGATTCTTAATGTAAGTCATGCATAGACATGCACAACAGGGGCAGACTGCAATATGCCAAATATAGGCAGCAGTTACAAATTATAATATTCCTGACAAATGTCAGACTTGGCTTCACACAGCCAACAATTATACCTTAGATGGTTCATTTGTAATCTAATGCGAGTGATATCTAAGGGATTTCTTATCCAAATTAAGAAAGACCCACAAAGCTTAGTTCAATAGATTTCAAACAAGCTATCTGTCCAATCATGAAAAAACGCTCCCTACGGATCAAACGTCTTTTTCACCTTGAAAAATCAAGTTCACCATCCGTTTGGCCAACCCTCCGAACAGCTAAACTGCAGACAATTGACCAATGCAGCCCCCCTCCGTACTTCTCGATCACCATTTGTTCCATCTCTTGATATACATCTTCATTCCCCTCGGGCGTGCCGGCTTCCCTTGGTCGATAAGTCACGAACTCCATCGTCACCTGATCTTCAGTGGGTCCCAGGTATGCCTCGGACTTCTTAATAGACCGAATATATATTATATCTTGGTCACACATCCTTTGGGGATTCAAATCTCTTATTTCCTCTACATACTCCATTGCTTCTCAGTTCCACGTCAAAGAACAAAGAGGTGTGCACGCGACGGTCCCAGCTACATGTGGTCTCATTTCTATCTAAAATTTGGGTAGGGGTACAGCTCTTATCCTTTTGTTTAGGGACTTGTTCGCATTTACCGGATGTCTGCAGGCGATGATTGAAACTTACCACTGGGTAACCTGTGAAATTTTTTCCGTCATCCAAAAACCCGTAGCCGTTTGCCGCGGCTTGAATTGTTCTGTTTCCAACGAGGTTGCAAATTGCATCCATGTCTGCTTCTACCTGGATTGAATCCACTGAAAGGCAACGGCATACCAAATAAGTTGACAAATATTTATTATTGAGATGCATATTTTATAGCAAAAATACCAACGTGGAATAAAGTAGTTAGTTATTATTTAAAGCGATTGAAATGTTGAAACACTCAGCGTGGCCAACAGCACGGAGGAGTTAGGCCTCTCAAGTAGGCCATGCTGACCGTGCACACTGATTTAACATGTGAACTGCAATCATTTTCACTACTTTGGAATTAATTTTTTTAAAACAAGTGAATTATATAAATAACGACATTTGTTAATTTGAATTGTTTTAGTTTAACTTTGCTTTCTATTAAAATATTTTAAACAATCTCTCTCATCCCAAATTTGTTGTTGTTCAGATTTGCCTTTTGGAATGTACCTAGTTTGTCATGCGTCAGCAGCAAAAATAAACAAAACAACTTTGTTATTTACTCTTTTTAGTGTCAACTCTGTGTGGAATATTCGAAGATGAACTATTTTTACTTTCCCAAAAATAATTAAAAATAATTATTATATTCCTTTCATTTACCAAATATTAGATACAATAATGAGAATTTATTACGCGGAAGGCATGTCCCTTTATATGAACTTTTCAAGTTCATTTTCTCCTTCAACGGTTGAAACGTAACAAGAGGCCCTGGTTGACAATGAAACAAATCTCAACCGTCCATCATTTTTTGCCATTTTTAGGCTGTTTTTCACCATTTTCCGATTGTTTTTCCTCGCCGCTACCATTTTTCTGGCCGAATCTTAGCCGTTTATCATTTTTCACCATTTTTTCAGTTGTTCCCCGCTGCTTTTTTGCTGCTTTCCCCACCGCTCCTCCATCTCCAATTTGGTGAGCTTCAGCTGAAAATAAGGCTTTGACGAGGGTTTTAGAGTATCCCCCTATCCCCACGTGAATATAGTATATACTGAAGTGGTTTTACTATTATTATTTTTAAATTCATGAGTAAAACAAAACTAAAGTTATCTTTTATCTTTTTCTACATGTGGTATAACTAATCTTAGCGTAAGTTAATTAATTAAACAATATCAACAAATCACTTTAGAATTATATTGAGTTGAGATAGAGAGTAGGTGGTAATAAATGAGTTAATACATGTGCATAAATAAATAAATATATTTAGATTTTAAGTTTGATGTAGAATATTTTGTAATATATGATATTTAATTAAAATGAAAATTACAGCTTAGATCCTAATAATGAGCACATTTAGGTTTTAAAATTACAGCATCCTTTACCCTATGTAGTTAAGTATAAATTAGTGTAATTAATATATAATGTATATTTAATATAATTATAAATAATATAATTATATTATTTATTATATATCTTATTTTTTAACAAAATTATCAAATACATATATATTAGGTTTAAAATTTTTGGCATCCTTTATTCTACATAGTTAAGTATAAATTAGCATAAATTGCAACCCTAATAATGAGCACATTTAGGTTTTAACATTACCACATAATTAATTAGTTTTATTTAATAAATAATTTGGTTTATAATATATAATGTTATATTATATAACAATATAATAGTTAATACATTAATAATAAATGTAATAGATTAATATAATAATGACATAAATAATACATATTTATATAATAATATAATAGTTAATACATAAAATTTAAAAAATAAATATAATAATATTATTCTATAAGTAAAAAAAAAATCAATTTCTAAATGACCTACCAATTGATCTCATTTACTATACAAATGTGTGAAAAAAATAAACCAATTTTTTCCTAATTGACCTTCCACACCTCTTCAACGTACCCATTGCACAAGGTGCCATAGCTAGTTTTATTTACATAATAAATATCTCTTTAATCCTTCTGATTTGTGACTAAAGATATTTTGAGGATTATATTTATATTTAAACCATTGAGGTCACTATCTTTTTCTACCACA
The DNA here is from genome assembly GCA_007258455.2 of Sequoia sempervirens. Taxonomy (NCBI): domain Eukaryota; kingdom Viridiplantae; phylum Streptophyta; class Pinopsida; order Cupressales; family Cupressaceae; genus Sequoia; species Sequoia sempervirens. The sequence continues at coordinate 5,018 of VDFB02238764.1, read as the reverse complement.
TGGAAGGTGCTTCATGTTATGTGCATGCATTGGTTCATAATGCATCTCATTTGTTATCTTTTTATAAATCTTATTAGGACATTTTTCCATTTTAAAGATTATTTATTTTTATTTTTTGTACTTTATGATGATGACCTTACCTTTTCATGATGCATCTAGGGATTTTACTTCAAGTGACATTATAACTAGAGGTTGTAGGTGGAGTGTACAAAAATTAGATTGATAAAAGAAAGATTAGTTTCCCTTATCAAATGATCTTGCAAGCACTACACTCAAATTAACAAGCATTTTTTGTTTAAAGAACTAAAATACTATTGTATACTTTTGTTGTGTTCTTGTAAGAAATAAATGATTATGTAAATGAATGAATATGAAAGAATCAAAAGAAATATAGTTCTAATTTTTTCATATATTTTACTTGTGCCTAATGTCTCCAAGAGAGGAAAAATCAAATAATAGAAGATTCGTAACTTAGGGGATGGAATGTGTCACATCAATCCACTAAGAGGAATATAATATGCTAAGAGATATCACGCTCTTGAAGGAAATCACACCCAATGTCACCAAAAAGCGAAATCTGACACATCACATGAAGTAAGAAGACTACACAATGAAACATGAATTGAAAAAGAATAATGCCAATGAAAAAGGGAGTTGTGCCCAAAATCCCATAAGTGATCCATGGATTCAGGGTCAGTATGTCTTTGCTACAATGTTATTATAGAGCTTGGAACTGACATCATTCCCCAAATACTCATGTAACAGGAAGAATGACACTAAGAGAGAAAAAACAAAGAAAAATCCTTTCAGGTCAACATGGAAGAGACCGAAATTTCTCAATGCCTTGTGTCATCCCCAAAAGGAAAACACAAAAAAAAGAAAAGATAAAGGATTTACGACATAGAGAAGAATGTAGATACAAATAGAGGAATGTCACAATGAGAGAGATACATCAAATAGAACAGTATGGGGGATCACATTACGCACATGCAATCACACAAAGAACATGAAAAAGAAAACAAAATCAAGACAAGTAAGGCAGATGTGAATCAACCTATTAGTAGGTCATCCACATCCCAATCATGTTCATCGTATGCGGAAGGAAAAAAACTATCAAAAGGGACAACAACAAGTGTCAAACTAGAGCTATCACCAAGTTTAACACTTCCTAGGAGAATTATCATTTAATCTCATAGAAGAGTAAAACAATGTATTCAAATTGTTATGCACTTCCTTATCAATCTTAGCAAGCTCATCATCATCATCCAAGTTAATCACAATGAGAGGTCAAATGATAATTTCTAAAGAAGGATTTAGCTCTTGTTGCGGTTGTGGTATAGGGTCTTTTTGTTGCAGTGAAGGGGGAGACTCATCGTGTATTGCTTCAGTCAGGTTTGGATGTTGATTTTCTTTATTTTTTTCTTTGTTTAACCTTTGAGCAAGAGAACAACATCTACGCCAATGATCTTTAGCATTTTGGTTTGTTTTAGTTTGATTTTCGAGTTGCATTTGTGTAGGAGAAAGTCTTTCAACCATAGGTTTCTTTTCTTCCCTTAGGGGAGGAACAAAAGGAACCATGGGAGGTTTTTCAACCACTTTCTCTTTAGCTTTGTATACTTGTTTTATCTTAGGAGGTGTGACGAGATTTTTTTCATTATCTCTTGGTCGTTTATAGGACATAGGCAAAGGATCAGTCTTAGGTTGGTTTTGGTTGTTTCGAATGTCTTTAGGTTCAATCATACTTTCATCAAGGATAAGAGGCTCAATCATAGGTGGAAGCATGTTCTTAAGAGATAATTTTTCTATTCATTTCACTTTAAACTTTTGGTAGGATTTGAAAAATAATTCACGAGTTTTAATAGGTTCCATAGGCTCAGGCCAAATAAAATCTAATGAAAAGTTCCCACAAGAAGACAAAAGGATTAAAGCCACTATGATGCATAGTAAAGATGCCATTGTCAATGGGAAACTTTAAACATTTATGCACAATTGACGGGACGACTTCCATGGAGCATAGCCATGGATAGCTAAGCTTCACATGAAATTGGTCCAACGTCGAGATGATGGAGAATCATACATCTAATTGTTTTTTTCCAACGGTTAAAGGAAGGGTGATTGATCCCATCGTAGGGCAAGAAAAACCATTATGTGTCTTTATCCATGATTTTGGTTTATCATATGTTTCTTGATAGAGTTCATGCACAAGTAAGAATTCCTCGATGATCACATTCTCTCCACAAACATGATCAATTAATATCCCATTAGTGGGTTTATCATAGATTCGATCGGCTAAGTAAAGAGGACCATCGGTTGCATGTTTAAGTATATCTTGTGAAGAGAAAGCAATTTCAAGAGGCTTTTTGGTTTGAACCTTACAATGTTGAAATTCGATCAATCCAACCATATCATCCAAAGGACTTTGTTTGTTAGTATCCATAGGATCTTGCTCAACAATATTCATGTTGTCATCATTCATGTCAACATTCATCACATCATTCTTTTTTAGTTTCTTTGATAAATGAAACATTGTGGTTTGGCATAGGTGTCACACCCCTAACTTTAACTATGTTTTACTATGCATGATTCAATGATTTGATGTTTAGTAAAAATTTCTAGAAAAATCAATGTTTTCATGAGTTATGTTTATTTGACTAAAATTGACATGTGGTTAAAAGTTGTCAAAATGCAATGATTTGATAAGGATTATGAAATGATTAATGATACATTAATCTCAAGTTGGTGTTTGCAAGTTGCATTCAGGAAATAGGTTTTCACCCTTTGAGAAAGGGAGGGAGAGCATCATTGGAGAGAAGGGTATAGATACAAGGAAAAGAACAGGTTGTTACCACCTTAGGTCTAGTGTGGATGCAAAAATGATGAATCTAGTTGAGTTGGGTAAGTGATACTCAACCCTTTTGGTCTAACTTTATTTCTCGATTCAATAAGTTGTCGATGTCGTTTAAAGTCTAGTTCTTGTTGTTTAACATGTTTAGAAGCTTGTGGATAGTAATTGATTAGTCAACCTTTGTGTTGATATGATTTTCTTAAGGGTTATTAACTCTCTTTTTATTATATAAATCAAATGAATATATGAATGTAAGTATACGTGGGATAAGGTGATCATATGTACTCGTATAGATGGGTGCATGGATGCATATATGCGTACAAAGACATAGATACTATCAACGTACAAACATTTACATTCAAGTACGTATGGATGCATACGCACATGCATAAGTTATTCTAACAAAAATGACTCATGTATAAATATGTTCATATATGTATGATGTGTGATCTTTATATGATTTTAATTATTGGTTCTCATCACGATATTACATGAGGATGTTGATCGTTTAGATCAACATTGAGTCCATTTTGTCTTGGCGAGTACGTTCGTTGGATGACATAATGATCTATGTCGTCAACTCTTTCCCTTGAAACTACTAGTTTCCTAAAAGGTTATTATGTTAAATATATGATTAAAATATGTAATGGCTAGATAAGCCAAGAGCTAACCAATGAGACTCAACTCTTAATAAAGAGGATCTCGTGAGTCATGTGTGGTTGATATTGTTCAATTCTTTTAATCTATATTAGATCAAACTAAGATGCCACCAACTACATAGTTTTAATCTTTAAACCATATGCACACCCCTTGGGCCACGAAAAACATTTCTTGGCAACAATTATATCTATTGTGCCATATTTAAATATCCACATAAGGTTATAAGAGCCACAAATGGTTAAGGTGGAGTCAAGCATAGATGCACCTATATATATAAATATAAATGTATCTTCGCTAAAAATACCAATTGGTTATTTGTTTAAGCCAAATCGATAATGTTTCAGTGGCAAAGGATTATTATCTTTCAATGAGTATAATCTAATACTTGCAACAACATAGTAATTTTGGGTGGTTGATGTTATCTTTTGAATGCTCTTTTAAACATTCTTGAGCCATGAATAGTATCTAATGCTGCACTTATTTTTCATAATGGGAAAATTGCACGTAGCAATGGCAACGCCCATCTCGAACCTAGGTGGAGTTAAACCTATGTGATAACCACCATTATAAAATAAATCTTGAACTTATCATCACCGAGCCATTCTTGGCAAGAAAAAGGGATGTTGGTAATTGTTTTTGACACGATCTCTTATCTCAACTTGGAAATGAATCAATAACCAATCTGTCAGGACTTAATGCAAAAGGGGGGTGTGAAACTTATATCTTTTGATAACTTAGATTTGTGATGGGTGGAATTCCAACTATCCCCACGTCATGTTTATGAAATAACTGTTTATGATGATGGCAGATAGGAAAATGAAAGGTAGCTTCTATTGGCAAGGATGTTGCTTGGGAGTCCCCCACCACACATGGTCTTGGAAGCGTTGAAATGATATAAGAATAATGATGTTGAAGCTAGAAAAGTGGATAAGATATATTGTTGTGTCACCATCATTTATGGCTTGCCATAGAATAGAGAATGTAAAATTTAATTATTTAGAAACTTGTTGGCCAAAAATCTGAAGAAAATAAAAGGGGAAACTTTTAAAGGTTTGGGAGTCAATAAAAGAGGCAGGCAATACCAATGAGTAGGAATTAATGGTGTTCAAGCTAAGGATCAACATAGACTTGCACAAACTCTACCAGGGAAACTAAACCCTCTGAAATGGAATAAATATGGCCAAAGTAACGACTATCAAGTTGGATAGACTTAGCTCAAATGCTAGCTACATCTGTAGTAACTTTGATTTCAAAGTCAGAATAGTCAAGAGATGATAGGGGTTACCGTGTACACTATAAGGCAAGTAATCTTTCTTCTTTTATGGTGGATATAGCCTTTTCCTTGTATATACATATACATCATGATAATAACGGTCATGAAAACCAGTAGTGGGGAAGTCTTGCCTATAAATCACTTCATGCATGAATCTTGTGAGACTTATTTAAATGTCCTCAACAAGAAAGTTTAATTCTTGACTGTTTTAAGTGATATAGATGCTTAAAAAGGTAGTTC
>VDFB02238763.1:59646-113394 GCA_007258455.2 Sequoia sempervirens | reverse complement strand
AAAATTGTGTAGATGTAATACTCCAACAATGATAATGTGATGACAAAAACATTAAAACAAAGGTATTGGTAAAAAATAAGTGTAAGGTTTGTAGGGAAGGATTTAATGTACAATATTTTAGTTTAAGAGTACATTTTAAGTTGGGGTATTGTAAGTTGAAAAATGGTCATACATTAAACATTTCTAATTTTAATAAGAAATCCAATGCAAAATGTATGCACATACAAATTTATGTTTAGGTGTACTAACCAAATTATTGGGTGGAGTAATGCACAAATTATGGATTCCATCCCATCAAATGAATACTCATGTTTTTTCAAAGTAAAAGTCCTAAACACACACTTGAGAGTGAGAGAGAGAAGAAACAAGCATGTACCTTGTTTCTTTCTATGATAATTTTCCAAGTTTTGTTCACGCCTCTTATGTTCTTCTTTTGACAATTTTCATCGAGACGCATTTTTTCTTTTTCTTTGTTGTCCCATTTTCTTCTTCAACTTAAAGATGACTCAAAACAAGTCCTCCTCTACCAACTTAGTTAAATTATCCTCCAAATTTTGCCTTGGATTGATAAAAATGAAAAGTTGTCGAGGCCCAATATTTGCCTCCTTGATAAATGTGCAAAACTTTTCTCCAAAATTTAAAGCTCCAAGTGATATAAATGAGAATTAATCTTGCAATTTGATATCCGTATCAATGAAAATAAGTTTCTATTTATATGCATATGGGATGGGAAAAATTATTCTAGTGTACATGGAATAAGTAGATCCTAGTTAAATGAATCAAGTAGTAAACAAACAAGTTATTTCATTGTGGAGTTTGTTGTTATTTAATTCATAGGTATGCACAAATATATCTAGTAATTTTAGAATTTTGTTAAAGTAATAAAAATGTATATATTAGAGGTATAATTTGAATTTGAATTTTCTTAATTATATTTGAATCAATTTCAAGTTACTTGTCAAAAATGTATAATAGATGTATAATTTGAATTAAATTTTCTTCATTATGTTTGAATTGAATTTCAAGTTACTTGTCAAAAACATATAATAGAGGTATAATTTGAATTGAATTTTCTTAATTATATTTGAATTGAATTTCAAGTTACTTGTCAAAAAGATTACATCTTGTTCTCAACTCAATGGTTCATGTTGCTTAAGTCATTTTTAAAAAAATATTTATTGTGATCAACATGAATGAACTTAATTATAAAGTGGCATTGATTTCCCTAAAATTCTACTAGAGATCAAATGTATATTGAATATAAGGAAATGTAAGTTGTAAGAGATCATAAAATAAGAAAACATATATGTATATTGAACATTTAAAGAAAATGCATACATATATTATGTGTAAACATGTTTAAACCATAAGCAAACACATGTACATACATGTAAAGGGATTCAATACATATAAACATAACACATATTATAAGTAAAGAGGAAAATGTATGTATCTATCATATAAGAAAATATATGCACATATCATATAAGCAAAATGTAAATTAAAGATCATCAAATGTCGAATACTAAAGATCAACAAATAAGCAAATGTATGTATATCATATAAGCAAATGTAAGTTAGAGATCATCAAATCTCAAATACTAAAGATCATCATGTATAAGCAAATACATGTGGTAAAGATCATAAATCTAGTGTGCATGGCCTAATATGAATGTCTACTCCTAGTCGAATGGCCATCTGAATGAGAATGGTCCTACTCTGATGGATGTGTTGAGCCTTGCAAATAAAATTGTGTATAGGATGTGTTAAATACATATAATTTATATTAAATAAATTTTATGAAAGTTATTTTTAAATGAACTTATTTTTAAATATCAATCTAGATCTATGCATACATAAATATTGCATGTACATATACACGCAGGATTATATAAAATGTAAAACCTACATGTCCACCGGTAGCGTATTCATCCACGCAGTCACATCGATCATGCACAATAATCCGACCCGGGTTGGGGCTAGGAGGATATGAGGTATGTCCACCTGTAAACATATATATACATATATATATATCAACTTACATGAATATCTAGTTAAAAATTTAAAAAATAATGAAAAAGAATTGAAACATGCACATGCACACATACATGCACATCATCTGATATCGGATGATGTAAGTCCTCTGAAACGGTCGCCTCCACCATATCCACCAAACGGTCAAGCGACGAATCAACATTTGCATCCATCCGATCTATCCCATGTCGTGCCAGAAATGATGAATGTAGAGGACTATGAAGGTGAGATGGCATCGGCGATGATGAACCAGAACCAATCAACATATCAATAAAACCCATAGTCTGTGCAGCTGTCAAATGAACTGTAGGTGGATCCCGATGTGCACTAGAGCTCGGCTGAGAGTGATGGGATCCTAGAACTGAATGACCTCTACATCTCAAATGATCTCTAACATGCTCTATAACGATCCCATTGTTTGATTCAATGTGGGCATATGCCTCCAACAAGTCCTCAGCCAAACAATGCAAAGTCATGCGTGCCATATCTCCTGTAAGTGCATTAAGATGTGTAGGAGTAGGAATGTCGACCACTATAAAAGGATCCATGGTGGTCCACTGTGCTAAAAATGGTGTGGATCGGGAATGTCTGGACATCAAATACTGACCTACACGATCATCAAATATCCTAGTGGTGGCAGCCGCAATGTCACCTATAGTGTCAATTGCTTCCTTTTGGGAAGAAACAATAACCTCATCTGTTATGGGGGCTAGAGTTGGGGTGAGAGTAGGAGACCTCTCACCAACCAATACCCTAAACACTGGGGGTGGTCTATCTGCTCGATGATAGATAATCCTATCAGCAATCCTACCACGCCTCTGACCAACATATGGTGGAATGTCCAGGTAGTTAACTTTCAGGCCCAAATGGACCTCAACATACAACTGCTAAACAAAATACAATGGAATCTGGTCATTGTTTGGGTATAGACCATGTGTTGCGAGAAATAGTGGGTAGATCAATGAGGCCATAGCATGATCGACACATCTAGTGACCTAGTATCCCCTAACCTTAAGCACATTTTGATAAAATGGAAAACAAGTGGCTTTTATCGTTTCTTTGGTGACACTATCCTATATTTTTTTAAGGGGAACATCACCATGTACTTCTTCCCACATGCGGGAAAGAATAGCAACTACTCTATATGGGGAATATGCACTAGTCCTCTCAAGTTCATCTTTTAGTTTTTCTAGACTATGCAATATTAACATGCATGGTTTACTATATATTCTCGGGTTTGCACCCTGTGCTAATGAATCTCTCAATTTTTTAATCTCATTACTAGTATTTGCAAACAAAGAATCTGGCGTAGGTGGAACATGATCAACATTTTCCATGTTATATATATATATAGTACACCTAAAAGAGCAATGAGACTTTGGTAAATAATATATCTAGATAAAGGGAATACAAATCTAAAATAGTTGTAATAATTCATCTACTCATAAATAATATTTTCATACCATTAACAATTTAAAAAGAATTGGAAGACAACTATAATCTATAACATAGCATCCTTAAATGGTTCAAATTTTAAATGAAACGATGAAAGAAAGAATAAGAATACAAAGATTAGTATAAAATTATTTGAAAATAATTGGGGATAAAAATATTTAAACTAATAGCTGTTAACATAAATGAACTTCAAAATAGGATTATGTAAGTGAAAAAAAAGTTCTATTACCTTCATTGATCCTAAATTTATCTAGTTAAGATATGTCTAAAATTAAGAATTCACACTAGAATATCAATATTCCATAAGAATTGCATAAAGAGGATGAATTTAATGGAAGATATTATAAAATCCTCCATATGAGGATAAATTTTATCATTACAATATGAGTGAATCATCTCAATTATATAGCCAAGAACATCAAAAAATTATAGATTGGAAAGCAAAATAATCAGACATTTATCATATTTTTACATGTATAAAGTTTAGATACCATCAAACTATTTAAACTTATAGATTACATAAAGCTATAAATTGAATCGTTAAAACTAATTTATTAAGAATCAAATCTAATAAACTTTGACTTCATATTGCATACTTGTTATAAATATCTCACTAATTTCCAACCATACATTTTATATATGTTAAAAAATATATAATTGTTATGCCCATAATTTTTCACTAGAAAAACCCAACAATTTTTTTTTGAATCCTTTAATTATGCTAATTAATGCTTTAAGTGTTTATGATGCAACAATAACCATCTCCAATAGAATTAGCATCCTTTATTTAATTAATTTGTTAGTTTAACTTGCTAATGTGATACTATTATTAATGCATCTCTCACTATTAACTATACTTTAAATATTAAATTTGCAAGTATCACAATTTAATGGTTACACTAATAATATTCTCATTATAATGGTTATGTCATCGTAACCCACAATGAGTTCCTACTTCTATTTCTTGTTGACAGTAAGGTCAATATGGTATTATGATTATTAGGATAGTTCCTCATGACCCAATGATGGCATTTAAAGTACTAAATATGTAACTATTCATGGTAATAACAACATGAATAATTATATGGTTTACATTTATTTATTTATTTTCCTCTCATATTTCAACATCTATAAAAGGTTTTACCAAAAATGCTATCCAATTATCGATGAGCATTAATAAGGTTAAGTATGCTAACATTAGTATTAAGGTAACTATCAATATGAATATTGATAAGAGTATTAACAATACTCGATGATATTAAGGCTCCCTCTACAATTAATACAAACATTCTATCAATTTTATTACTCACAAATAATATTAAACTTTACTCATAATAGAAATGTTAATGTGATAGTGATATCATGTTTACATAGCACATAAACACTATTATTTGTCAGCTCATTGTTGCTTGCAAAACTTTTATTACCATCTTAGCATCCCTAATAAGATTATCAATAAAATACTTTTCTTACTCAGGTGATTTTATTTGCGACTTATTTTAGTATGACGATCCTCCTTTATATTACCCTCAATAATAGTATCACCATTTGTTATTAATATATTTAATTTTAATTATTTTATCTAACTCTTATATATTGTTATAGAATTTATTTAATTATTCATCTCTATTACAAAAAAAATTATATGATTAGCCTATATTGCATACTTGTTATAATATCTCAATTAATCCAACTAAAAGTACTGTATCCCTTATATCCTTTCATCCAATGTAGCCTATCTCTTAATTGAGATCCTCTACCACAATTAAGTTCAAATCTTCTAAGTTTTATTTCAACATAAGCAACCACTCATTGTAGAAAAGTTATTAGTAAGTGCTAAAGCCAAAACAAGTTTTTTTTTTCTATTTGGATCCATTTTTGTTTTCCATTCTAGATCTCTTTCTAGCCATATTGTTATTGTAAGATCATAGCAAGGTAGTGCAATAGATTTAATCGCATCATTCCACAATTGTATCCAATTTCACTTTGATGAGGTCTAGGAACATCAAACTGTGGACATTAGGGAAGCAAGGTGATCAATTTGATTGAGGTGGGAAGTGTTGAGATTGAAGGATAGATTATTAGGTATGAGGAATAAGAAGTTTGAAAAGTTTAAAGAATTGGGAGGTGATATGTGAGATAGGTTTAATAGAATCTACTTAAATAAGGGTGTTTTGTGGAGAGGGGACAATGGAAAGAGAAATAATCCAAGTTTTAATCTATCAATACAACTAGTTTCCTTAGTTCACCATCTCTTTAGTTGGTCCCAAAGGAACTAGTGATCAAAGAGATAAGAACATTTTGTCTAAAATGGGATCCAAACCCCTCATGGTATTTCTAGTTAGGATGTGTAACCATTTTTTTAGAGAGTTTATGATAAATAAACCAACTTGTATCTTGGTTTTTTCCACCATATCATATCCACCTCCTTGTAGCCATTTAGTCATAGGGAGGGCATAAAAATCCATTCCCACAATTTAACTTGAGATGAGGAGTCATTAGGCATACAATAAAGAAAAAATGAATAGGTATTCCTTGGATTAGTAGTAAGCACTAAGCACAATTGTTGTTGGGATCCACTCCTCAATAGATGATAAACTTAGCCAAGTATTGGGAAAGGTGGGTCAACCTTGCATCCTAATATTTTTATTTATTATTTTTTCCTCATATTAGGAAATGAGGCATCTCACTTTGTGTTGGTAGTTATTTGTCATTTGTTGAATGCTTCAAGGGAGGTGTATAAGATGTTCTAAGAGCATATAATATTATTATAGCTTTATAAGATGAAACCCTCTTATGACATATTCTTATAACATTTAAGAGCATGACTATAGAATATTTACAGTAAAGTATTGACCAACATTATGAAAAATCATAAGAAATCTTTTAAGAAATAGCAATTGTGTTAAGGAAAAAGATGTGGACATTTACAAGAACTTTTTTTTTTAAGCAAAAGTGGGAGACCACTTGTAATTTTATTTATATATAATATTTTACATATAGTTGGTTCAGGCGGACATATTGGCGGGAAAGAACCAGCAAGAAAACCCCCAGTTGCAGTCTGAGTAACAAATTTTACAAAATATCAAAAAGACCAGTGAGGTCCTAGTACAAATGACCAATTGTATGATTACAATGTTACAAAAGAACATTGGTTGAATACATCAGTACATATGCACATTTTCTTATGCACCCAAAATACCCAAAAGAAGACATCATACTAGATATACTTGTGACCCGATTACATAACACATTGGAGATTACAAAACCTTACTAAACATAAGACTGATAAGCTAGGAAGCCACTTTCAAAAAGATGCAGATTTTCCACCAACATGTTGAAAGCCATTGACCGAGCTTTCTTTTGTTTCCACTCGTTTACCTTTGTGTTGGCGATCATGCTCAAATGAAGGTTTTGATTTGTTAATATCAGGCACATAACGATAACATAATTTCTTTTTGGATGAAGATGGAAGTTGCAAATCATGAATGCAAACATGACTTCTCAAGAAAGAAATGGCATGATATTTTCTTTTTAAATCACCAATCTCCTCCATGGAAATGGCATATCTATATCTGTTTAGAACTTGGTAGAGATGTGAAGAAGTGTCATGCATTGTGGATAATAACATGCCTTGGAATATGTGAACATAGGTCTCTTCTTATGAAACAAAACCTTCTTTGAATAATTAACATTAGAAATTAATACAGTTTGGCGAGCATATTGTATAATCACACTAGAAACCAATAATGGAAGATTGAGAGTCTCAACTAAGAATTCCACCTTCTAGATAAAATTCGTACTAGAAGCCAACAACTAAAGACCAAATTTCATAAATAAAGTTCATGTGTTATATATCATGCCTTTGAGGGGTCCACAAGTACCATGAGCCTTTTGAAATCCTTCTCCATCTAAATGAATCCATTCCAAGAGGTCATTGGGAGGTGGGTATACAATATGAGCCAAGTATTAATTTCTAATGTTAATTATTGAAAGAAGGTATATAAATTATTCAAGCATCTTAATTCTCATACAGAGTTACATCTTAGTCAATTTCTCAATGTATGAGTTCCATATATTTGTAAATTTTTCTTAATATAAAAACATATTTTATTTCAGCCAACGAACCTCATCTATCTGCCATCTGAATGTTCCAGCACCACCATAAATGATATGCCAAAATAATTTCTTTAGCTTGAATAAAATAATATTCTCTTATTCCATGAGAGTTATGTAGAATGGCAGTCTGGCTGTCCTAAAATATTTCTTTCATATATACTAAATTTTTATCATTACATTATGAGTGAATCATCTCAATTATATAACCAAGCACATCAAAAATTTATAGAGTGGAAAGAAAAATAATCACACATTTATCATATTTTTATATGTATAAAGTTTCTACCATCAAATTATTTATACTTAAAGATTAAATTATTTTTGAATTTGGTTATTTGGGTTCAACATGTCATGCTATAGGATTTTCTTGTGTTTTCACCATGTTGTCATGTGTAGATAGCTATGTATTTTATAGGTTTAGGAATTTTAGAGGAAGGAAAGGTTGAACAAAATGCATAAGGATGAGATGGAGCCTTGTTTACCTTAGGATTTGGTTCAAAGACCTAACAACATCTACATTTTTTTGCATCGAAGATGCAAAATGCATTAGGTGAGGTGGCATAAATGCTTTGTTTCAAATTTTATTAATTTTTTCTTCAATGGATCTTAGATTGTCATTGATCTGAGCTTGCAAGCAAGCCTCATCAGATCTTGGGTGTGGAGGTGGGGGGTTTTGAGGTGGAGGGGGTGGAGGTGGAGGGTCTTGAGGTGGAGGGGGTGGATGTGGGGGATTGATCAAATCCTTGACATCAAACTCATCCATGATATAAAGGTGAACCTACATATATATAAATATACAAACAAGTACAAAATTAACTTTCAAGAATCTATGTTTAAATTATAAATAAATATATTAAAAACTAGATATTATACATGTTGAGAAATTACAAGAAATATTTAAATTAAATGTATGAAATATTTAAAAAATTATGTAAAATAAAAATTAGGATACATACACATGTACATCATTCAAATTGAGCATGTACAAATTTCAAAAATTAAAATCTAACTATGTAATTTTAATACATGTACATACTAAAAAATAAACTTAAAAGATACACAAAAAGGTAAATTTCTAGGTAAATTTAATCCCCTTAACCATTCTCTTAAAAATCCCCTTAATCCATGATATAAATGACCTAATGACCTAACATGATATTCTATAATAATAACTTACCCTTTATATTCTCAAAGTAATAAATAACACCTCCACCTATATTGGATCCCTCAAAGAAAAATATTAAGGTAAAAATGTGAGGAAAGAAGATAGTTGGAACCTAATAGTATGGGTTCAAATATATAAAATAATCCTAATAATCCTTTATTAGGCTCCCAAACATATATATACTACTCAAAACTAATTCCCTACAAGGCCTCAAATGGTAGTCACATTATTTTTGTAAGGTGTTTGAAAAGACTAAAAGTTTCCCTAGAAAGACCTAATTAAGGAATAAAAAAATGGAAAGTGTCTACCTCATTGTATGTTGACCTTTCCCATATAAAAAGATATGGAAATGCTAAATGAGTTGATTTAAGAATTTTTAAGAATGAAGGCACAAAATTCATAACACTAATCCTAAAAGCAACAAGAAAGGCAATGAATAAAATCTTCCTAGTTATTTTGAAAGAAACTTTAAAAGGTTCTAAATCCCCTTCACACCCCTTTCTAAATGAAGATAAAATAAATAAGTTACCAAATATTTCTTAGAGTTTAAGGTGGTGATTTTAATATGATTTGAGAATAAATAAGATAAATTAGATGAAATCAAGTTTTGTTGTAAAGGTGATGAATTTTGGGGGAATAAGATGAAAATAATTTTGAACCTAGTTGACTCATTAAATGGCAATAAGATAGATTTTAAAGGGGCTTTATTTAAAATATGTAATAGTTAGATATGTACTAATACATTATATTCTTTATTAGATAGTTATTTCTTCCATAAACATTTCTTACAATCTTATAATTTATTAATAATAGTGATGTGTGCATCCCTAGACACTCTTTGATAACCACACTATTAATGTTTCTATTTTTACTAGAGGATACTCTAATTGAAAAGCATGTAAAGAGGAAGGGTTAGTTAACCTTGATATTAATGCAATGAAAGGTGGGATTATCTTGATGGTATCAAAGTTATCTTAAAGATATATTGAAGGTTTTTCTTCTATGCATGAACACATTTAGTGAAATATAATGAATATGTGTTATCCTAGAAAAATATGTATAGCATTAAGGATAAAATTTAGACTTTAAGTTGAAAGAAAATGTCAAATATTTAGAATAAAAATGGTGGGGATGGAATACAAGCTTCAAGAATCTCCTTGTAATAATTAATTGCAATAATAAATGATTAAAACTAAACACAAATGGATATGTCACCAATAATTTTTAGATAAAAGGACTAAAATTAGAGCCAAGATATCTTAGTTCAAGTACCAGGATAAATGTATCAAATTCTTATTCAATGTAAACATAGCCGAGTTTGATAGATAAAAAGTTGGCCCCATTAATACTAGGGGAGCATTGTCTAATGAGATTAAGTTGACACTATTCAAGTTTTAGAAGTTAGAACCCTAACATTTATATGAGGCTTGTAAAATAGAACCTTATTAGGAAGAGCAGGAGAAGAGAAATTAACCCATAATAATTATACTTATACAAATAAAAATAATAATAATGTTTAACCATTTCAAAATGTTAAATTTGTTTCACTATGGTGATCAATAGCTAATTTGTACAAGGAGGCCACAATTTATAGGGAAATGATGACTACATAAGAGGAGAATTTATTAACATAGTAGCTTGGTTCTAGTTGTTTCTTTAGCATTAACTATTTCCTCTTTTTTCTTTTGTTGTTGAATATTTTATTTGATCTCTTAAAACTTATCAATGGTACTTGATCTTCTTAATGATTATTTTCTTCTTTTTCAATTATTATCATCTTAGAAGGAATACCATTTGAATTTAGAGTAGGAAGAAATGTATTTTTCTTTTAAAGTATTTAAAGTATTATATTTATTTGATGGTTCCTTCTTAACCTCTTCCACTCCTTGGAAAAAATTATCCAACCACTTGAATCTCCTTATATTAATCAATTTACTTCTATGATTTATGTATGTGTTTTTAGTGATTTACTCTTTATCCTTTCAATTTATTCATGATATACTTTAATATAGTTATAACAAGTATATAATAGTTTTTCATAATTGGATATGCCTTAAGAAACTCTTTAAACGTGAAATTATTTGATGAGGGAAGATATAAATTAAGGTTATTCTTTCTTACTTACCTCATGCTCATCCATATTTTTGTCCATAAATATCTCAAATCAAATTGGATTTTGCAAAGAGGATAGCTATATTTTAAATATTCGCTCTTAGTCAAAGTCATTTATTTCTTTGTACAAATTTAAAATTGATTTATGTAATTTAATTTTTAATAGTTTTAACATGGAAATATGAAGAATAGTTTTAAATATATATATATAGTAAAGTGGACATTTTTTATATTTTCCTAATACTAGAAAATTTAATAATACCTTCATTCCTTCTAATCCTAATAGAACTATTTTATTATACATTTCAGTCAAACAATCTAGTTTCTTTCCTCTAAATTTATTCTTCGATTCATACATTTAGTTCACCAACCATTTTTGGAGTAATGTCATAAGACTCAAAGGCAAAATATGAAGAATTTTATCCAAGTTTCCATTGTATGCACCCTAAACTTTATATCATGAACTGTTTGATATAATTTCTCAAATAAATTTGTTAATGAACTGTTTGATATAATGCCACAAATAAATTTCCAATAGTGTTTTTGACGGAGTATGATAGAAATAGTGTTTTTGATATAATGCCTCAAATAAATTTCAAATAGTGTTTTTGATATAATGCCTAAAATAAATTTGTTAATGAACTATTTGATATAGGGTGCATATAATGGAAACACTATTTCTATCATACTCCATCAAAAATTACCATGAATTGTTTGATATAATGCCTCAAATAAATTTGTTAATGAATTGTTTGATGTAGGGTGCATATAATGGAAACACTATTTCTATCATACTCCATCAAAAATTACCATGAACTGTTTGATATAATGCCTCAAATAAATTTGTTAATGAACTGTTTGATATAATGCCTCAAATAAATTGGAGGTGCCCTGGTAGAAATGTATGCAAAATGTGGAAGCATAGACAGGGCATGTTAATTTTTTGACAGAGTAGAAATGTATCATAAAAATAGTGTATGTTGAAAAGGCTTTAGAAACTTTCAAACAAATGTAGTTTCAATTCAACAAATTTGAAATTTTTTGCATTTAGGGTTTAGAAATTTAACAAACAAATGCATTTTGAAGTCTATGAAATTTGAATTTGACAAACCTGGTGAGATATGCAAGTTGGGTTGATGAACTGTGGAGAGATGAAGTTGAGTTTTCCATTCGCCAGAGAGATGAAGTCGAGTTTTTTCATCGTTTTTTGTTCACGTTCGCCGTTCACCGCACGCACAAAGCACAAGGAAAGCATAAAAAAGCGAAAAATGACAGTGACAAGTTCTTTTTTTTTATGTCTTATTTGAGGGGGTTCGGTCGAACCCATGTTCGACCGAACCCCTTAAAATATTATTTTTTTTGTTTATGTTTTGGGGGTTTGGTCGAACATAAAAGGTGGTTCGGCCAAACCATTGAGTTCGACCGAACCCGTTGAGTTTGGGGAAAGGAAGAAAAATGAAATTTCCTTCCTCATAAAATTTGTAAACCACTATTGTGGTTTGACCCACTTGCTTCATGTCAAGGTACACTTGAGACTCAATTTGGAAAAGCAATGGAAGCAACAAATCTGTCAAAAACTATTCAGATGAGTGTTGTTCTTCATATTTTGTCTAGAGGGCATCCTATGAAAGACTACCTAGAATATCAAGTTTATTATCTTATTTGGGTGTTCCTCACTATCCCTTCTCACATTGGTCAGTAATTTCATTACATTATCTTTAGATAAAGTTACTGTAGTAGACAATACTTCTTGGGTCTATGTGCATTTGTATACTATATAATGGCATGTTCACCAAGCTCATATTCTCTGTGTTCATAAAATGAAAGATAGTTCAACATCGCAAAATCTATTTGAACTAGTCAAGAAATATTTGAATGAAATTGCAGGTATGGATGAGTTGACAATTGCCAAAAATTTGGTGTGTGTAGGAGGTGATGGAGCTACAGTGATGCAAGGTCAAAGGATTGGTGTTTGCACAAATTTACAAGCTACTTGTGCACCATACATGCTTGGCATTCACTACATGGCCCACAAAATGAATTTAGCATTCAAAATTGTAAGCAAGTTTCCTACATTATCAAAAGTTGAAAATCTAGTCTGCAAGATCCATGCATACTTTTGTCGAAGTCCCAAATGTTTCACATAATTTCAAAATTTTCCAAAGGGAATAACACTAGGGAACAAGATTCTCAAGGATGTTGATACCAGATGGATCTCCCTGCATGGACTAGCACAACGAGTTCTTTCTAAATATCAATCCTTGATTGGAGTGATGTACGAGCATCGCAACACAGTAGACAAAGCTCCTAACCCCTTACATAGGTTAAGCGATATAGACACTCTTGACTTTAGCTAGTCTTCTCCCCATTCTGGATGTGATGAACAATCTTGTGAAGAAATCCCAAGACAAAACTATGTATATTTGTGAATATGCCAATCTACGTAATCATACATGCTTGGCCTTTGATCATCTATATCTAGATCTAACACAAAAAGGCCCAAATTATTTCATGTGGCGAAAAATTATTGATTTGAATAATCCTAATAATTCTTTATAGTTTAATGCAAGCGGGCGCTTATGTATATTTGTATGTGGATATGAGATACCAATGTACCATTGTAAGACAACCAGGTGCTCTAACAAAGAAGTAGCCGTTAACGAGGAAGATTTTAACGGCATTGTTAAATATGTTAGTGATAATTTGAAGGAAATTGCAAAATCTCTTTCCTTAGATATTCGTGAAAGATTCCCTCAACATGAAATACTTCAAGCCATGGGTATTATGTATCCTCAATTTTTGGTAAACCAAGATAACCCAAATATTTTCATGATAAAGTAAAAATCTTGATCGAACAATTTTTGAAAAGTGTAACATACAATGAGCAAAAAATAGAAGGAATTTTAAAAGAAGCTAAGCTTAGAAAACAATGTAGGAGTTTTGCAAGAACTATGAAGGACCAGTGTAAATCCATGGGCACGAAGAAGGCTTTTGAACTGGGATCAACAAAAAAGGTTTGGTGTAAGCTTAGGTCAGAGTGAAATATGGTAGGATATCAGAATATTTCAAACTTGTTGATTTATGTCAAACATTGATATTGGGGTCGATGGAGGATGAGAGAGTTTTTAGTACATTGGCATTTTTGAAATCAAAGTTAAGAAGCAAACTAGACAAGAATCTGGAAAATTGTTTGAGGATGAAAGGAACTGCATATAATGTCCAAAATTTTCCTTTTCGAAGGGTACTCACAATCTGGAGGTCCACATGTGAAAGAAGAAGGACCGGGTTGTGCAACACTCCAATTCCAAACGTTGGTACTGGTGGGACTAATAATGGCATGGGACTGGGACAGATGACATTGACACAAATCACATAATGAATGTTGAATTTAAGACACATGCCAAAGAAAATGAAGACCACACTTAGAATAAAATTCAAGACGACTCTTTTACTTTATCTCAAGGTGAATGTCAATTTGAGGACCCTGACTTCATTTGGGAAATGGAAGAGAATTAGCAGCTTTTAGGTATTTATACTGCACTTCATGAATCAGTTTCCATTATTCTAAACTATAGTTGTTGATATTTTATATTGTATTCAATGAAATTGTGAATCATTGAACTTCATGATATTTTATTTTATATTGCACTTCATGAATCATATTCCAAAATGTATTTTATGATATTTTATATTGTATTCCATGAAATTGTGATATTTTATATTTTATATTGTATTCCATGGTATTGAATTTGATATGTGATCATCATTTTTAAAGAACAACACTTATCACACTACTTATAAAAATTCCTATTGCATTTCCATTCACACAATCTTTGATAAACAACTACAAGGAATATTAATCCATTCCTTGAACAGAAGCTACCAGTTCAACATCCATAACTTATAAGCTAACAGAAGCTAACAGTTCAACATAAATAACTTATAAAGGAATCCACACAACTTAAACAATAAAAGCTTAAACTACCAAATCTCCTAAATTATACTGAGAAATCCTTATGTATCCATCACCATAAAATCTTTATTCATAGATAAACATTACATAGCAATGAAACTAACCAAAAATCTATCATTCCAATAATAGATAATCCCCTGGAAAACTACTCAGCAAAAGCACAATAAATCCACACTCCATAACTCAAAGATTACGTATGCATGAACTTCACCATTGTCTTTCTATATTGAAATAACAAAAAAGCAATAAAAATAGCAAAGTTTTATTTGTCTTGATAACGGTTTCTTGAAGACAACCATTTTAGAAATTAAAATAAAAAGTCTTTGAAGTATCAAGAGAGCCAAATTAAAGAAAATAACATTAAAACTAAAAACTAAACAGCAGTCCCAGAACCGACTCTTTCGCTTCCAATTATTTCCACCTCCTACTCCTCTAGTAACGCCCCCTATGCCTTTACTCTTTTCTTGTATTCTCGATATGTGGTGACAATTTCGGTGATGTTTTTGCTTCTTGGAGTCATGGTGATTTGTAGCCTTGTCCTCCATCTTGAAAGTGCACGGTCTGACTCAGCTAGTGTTTCATAGATGTTGTAACTTTCTAACTTAAATGCACTCATATAGGTCTATAACTTACTCAATTTTCTAAACAAGATTGCAATGGATGTCTCAGGATCAGCTGCTTCTCTATGATACACCTCTTTAAATTCCCTTGTTATGTCTACAAGATCCAGTACATTTTCATTGAACCCATTTGTGAGGTCCACTTCAAGAGCATTGAAGTTCTCCTTGATCTGCACCAATATGTCAAAGTATTTTTCTAACCCTTTATTGGTTTCCTTGATATAATCTTCATATACTATCAATTTCCACTCCAATGAATCATACCAACTAGGATCAATTTCTCTAGGGTCATCCACCAATTTTTCTCTTATTAAGAAAGTGTGCTCCATGGAGACTAATTCTTGAATTTCCCTTGAAAGAAAAAATGTTCTATTATGTTCTCTCCTGATCTGTAGGAGCTCAACTACCAGTTCCTTTTTTTATCAAACACATTAACAAAGGATGAAAATGCTATCCTGATAAAGCCCTTCTATCCATTCACTGGCAGCTTTAGCATAACCTAAATTTTTCCTAACCCATTGCATAGTGTCAGAATTAATACCTTGAACATTTGAGCTTGATGCTTCCTCAGTGGTTGGAGTCACAATTGATGAAACAAAATTTCTTAAAGAAATATTATGAGATTGCAATTGAAGGTTCTCCTTTTTTTGTTCTTTTGCTCTTTTGATCAATGCATTAACAGAGTAATTGGCATAACATACATCACCTTCTAAAGTACATGGCCCCATATCAACATGAGTAACCTTGTAGTCGAATTCCATTATCTCATTTTCATTTAGGTCCTTTTTCTGGATTAGCAATCTCCAACAATTGATGCCCAGTAGTGGAATTAGTGACAATTCGTGACATCCTCTTAGCCTTTTTGGGCTTCTAGTGACCCTGCAGCAGCATGGAAACTGTATCTACTTCAATTGTCATTGCGAGAATATTCTTTCTTTTCTTCTCCATTGCTTTCTTTAACCATGTTGGGGAAGATGACACTAATCCAATGTCTCTACTTTCAACACTTACATTTTCATTTTTTTAGTTGATTGAACAGAAACATAAGTATCTCATAGTGGAGAAGGGGGAACTTCAAAGAATGTGGGAAAAGAATTATCATCAATTATTTGTTGAAAAATTCCCTCAGAGTCTAGAGGCACTAGCTTTTCTTGACTAGCCTTTTTCTTAAGTACGAAGGGTACACTATCCTATTCACAAATTGATTTTAGCTTGTCCCTAGTGTCTTCTAGCTTCTCATCATCTCCTCCTGACTGTGAGCTAATGCTAGACAGCCTAATTGAGTGTTTTCTAGTTGATATATTTATGCTAGAGGCCTGTACAGTCCCTTGCTCTTTTCTCTGCAAAACTCTTTGCTCATGGGGAGAGCCCACACTTTGGCACCATTTTCCATTCAACCATACTGAATTTCTTCTCAAAATAGGGGCAGAAAGAACCATTAAGTTTTAAAATTCATCATCTAACCAATTAATTTTGTACAAGGGCTTACCAGCAAGGGCCCGATATTCTAGATCGATGATCACCGAGTCTTCTTGTGCATCTTCTAGAATATTGTAAGAAATACCAAAAGCTTGTATTTGCCTTATGGTCAATCTCATGAAATTTCTTCTATACACCTTGCCTTCATTTGTACAGTCTTCCCAAAAATCTTCAATATCAAGGCGATGTCCATAGCTGGAAGCTCCATACAATTTTTTCTTAACATAACCCTTGCTATCAAAATTAGTTCTCATGGGAAAACACTAAAAATTGAATTCATTCAGGGATTTTTGCACACCCCTAGCAATATTATTACTTTTCCAATAAAATGAAGGCATGGACAATGGAAAAGCATACCCCTTTTTTCCCATGTTTGAATATTTGACATTTACAACGACCATTTGCTGAAAAACTTCAAGAAAAACCAGGAAATCACTTGGGTAATAGGGCAATTTCAATGGAGCCTTCTCAAATCCTCCAATTCTAAGATAAGTAAATCTATTGAACTGAATGTAGAAACTTCCAAACCTCAATACTAGAGTGGTCGCTTCAGGTGAAACCTGAAGCTCAAGTTTTCAATCAATTTTTCTCACAATTTCCATTAAAAATGAGTCATTGACACAGCAAAAATTCCTCATTCCAACCTCCTTAGTGAGTTGTGGAAAACTTCTATACACAGGTGTGTCCAGCGTCAAAGACCTTTGTGGTTCCAACCCTACCTAGACAGCCTCTTAACTGGCTAGAATGTAAACCAGGTATGAGCACATGTGGAAGGCAATAGTTTGCCAAAAAATTATCAATTGCTCATTTAAATGATAACTAATGATCTCAGACCATTCAATGAATTTATTTTCACTACAAATCAGCAGAATAAAATGACACATCCAAAATTCAAAAGAGTCGAAATATGCATTACCAACCACACGATGTAGCAAGGTGATAGCATCTAAAATTTCATCCTTAAAATGAACCCTTTTAAGCTTTGACGACAACTAAGACTTACCCTTTTTCTCAAGCTTCAACCAATTCCTCGCAATGGAATTTTTACACCATTCCTCATTCATTCTAAAAAACTCATCACCAACAGCTACAGACATTTCCTCTACAGTTTCCCTCTCTGGAATGCTTAATGCATGAGAAATGACTTCAGGAGTAATTCTTGCAATGACTAACCCGTCCACAGCTCTAATTTCTTGAGTCTCTAGAATGTAGCCCCTTGCGTATGCAATCACTAGAACCTTGACACTTTGTACAACCTTAGGAAAACCTGTCGTGTGTGCCAAATCCCTTTGCAAAACTTTATCTTCTAGTGTTGTTCTCTCACTTTGCTCCAAGGGCACCAAAAACTCCTCCAAATTAATGTGCCCAATTTCAGTGTCCCTCACGCCAGACCGGTGATTTTGAATTCCACTCTGCATGAGTGCAAATTCATGAAGATAGAATGTTTGCACTTGAGAAGTACTATCATTGGAAAAGAACGAGAATGTAGGCTAAATGACTGAGTAAAAAATTTCCACCCACTTATGTTGTTATTTTGATAGGACATGCATTAAATGCGACATTCAATTTCATTCCTCAAAAAGATAGCCTTTAAACTTGCATTCTCAAAAACTTTCCAATGATAGATGACAATGTCATTGATGTAACAAGCCGATTAGTAAACCATTTTGATTTCAAAACATTGTCACTGGCTTTGTAGATTGTTTGTTGAATTGATTTGCAGATTTCTCTAATACCAACACATTTTTGTTCTCCACTAAATATTTGTTGAGCTTCTTATGATGTTGTCTGATAGCATCAATCAATTGAAACATGTCACACAAATGATTAATCCTTTGCATTATTTCATCCCAAATCTTTTGTTTCATATGCCTCTTTGTTTCTCTACAAAATGCAGATAACTTATTTTGACAAGACTTAAATTTCATTGTTTGCTTCCATCAGCTCTGCCTCCAATCTTTCATTTATTTTTCTCTCCTTCTCCAATTTTTGTTCCCACTGTGCATTTCCATTCGCAATGCTTAGTCTTAATTTTTTTGAAGTGAATTTTTCCTCATCATATTTCTTGTTGCTCTCATCTAGCTTTTGCTTCAATTCATTCGCTTCGGTCTCATTCTACTTATCCTCTTTGCTTGTTGATGTAGAGGAAGATTTTTTTATTCCTTTTTCTAATTCATTGCTCTTGTTACCTGTTGCTTTCCTATTTGCTTTCTCATTTACTAGGTTTGCCTGTAACTTTTCAATTTGAATCTACAACCTATTTTTTTCTCTATCTTTCTTTAGCAATGATGTGTACACCAATTCATTGTTCTTCTTTGATACATTAATTTTGTCAATATTTCTAAGTCTAGAAAAATCTAATTGAATATTGTTCACCTGGAATTCAAATCGAACCATCTAATTTTCTAGTTTGTTTTGAACTGTGGGAACAAGAATTGTGTACTCCATGATTTCTTTATTTGTGTCAAATGTGGGTAATACCATGGTTGTTGTGGGCTCTAAAGTTACAACAGATCCACTCTCCATCAATTACTTATTTTCTTTTTTATTCAAGTCTGATTTCTTTTTAAACTCTTCAATGTAATCAAAACATAGGGACATAGGAAAAATGGAATGCTTGAATGGTGAAGGAATAGTAGTACTTGTAGTTGCTAATGATGTCGCAGCTAGACTAACTAGCAATTGGGGAGTGCCTAGAAATAACTCCTTTGTGGTGGATCCACTGGCAGTGTGACTTGGACCTTTCAAAATCCTTTGCCTCTTTTGTATGCCTTGATCACCTGGTGTCTTTGTGGTATATTGTATTGTTGTCCTCTTATGTGTATTCTTTTGTTGTAGCACATGTTGACCACTACTAGTACTACTACCCATACCATCGCCTCTAGAGGCAGTGCCAATTGCACTAAGCTCTCCACCATGGGCATGTCCTAGTTGTGATTGTATCTGACCATGAGGATGAGGATTTGAAGCTCTGAAAATTTGATTTGTATGCCTTTGGTCTATTTTTTCACCTTCAAGCCCAAGGCCAGATTTATCAACTGGTTTTCTATACTCTACATATGTTACTATCCAAGGGCCTTGTCTTTGGGACCCCAAAGGACCACCTTCATAACCCATTTTTTCAACTATGGCTGCTCCTGTAGTATATGCTTCCTTTGTGGCCTCACTTAAACCAACTTTGAAATTGACGTGGATTTGTTCTTCCCTGTCATAATTAGATTCATCATCACTTTCTTTATCTTCTTTTTCATCTCGATGCTCTATATTCCACAATTTGCTAAACTCACGATCTTCTTCATTATCTCCATACTCTGCAAGAGCTCTTGGATCGCCTAGCTCCTTCCTCATAGACAAAAAGGTAGTAATTTTTTATCGTGACCAATTTTTATTTGTAACTTCCTTCTCTAGAGAATTTGGTATTTTTACTCTACTAGATGTTTATGAATTTTTTCATAAAAATTATTGTACCTCCTAATTTTCTTTCAATGCAATGCCATAATTTCTACTAACAATTCTTCAAAAGAAATACCATTCTCAGCAGCACTTTTCTCCATTGCTATTTTGACCTCATCCCAAGAATCTCAGTTTCTGAAGTTTTCAAGCAAGGGTTTACTTTGATGTTGAATTCTACTTGCATCATTCTTATTGAGCACAATTATTGATTTAATGGTGTCACATGGATCATACTATCAGTGACAGATAGCATCAAAATATATAAAAAAAAAGATTATGTGCCACACTAAATTCTTTTCTCTCGAATATGAACCCTCCACATGAAAAAGGTAAAGAAGGAAATAAGGTCTTCTTTTGCTAACTGACAAAGTGTAGTTCATTAGTACTTTGCATCTTCCCTACATATTCCAATGCAAAATCCCTTTCTCTCACATGTATTGGAAGTTTGTATGGTTGTACTCCCAATCCATAAAATATTAGCACAATATATTCTTCCATTAAGTACCAATCAGCGAATTGTATTTCTTTTCCTAGTTGAATGCAGTTTCTACATGACATAGGCAATCTAAGCATTGGATTATTTGTAATTGCTTAATGTAATGGAACCAAAAGGTAGTCTACAAAATGATTGTAGTTCCTTTGAGAATCATTCATCCTTATCTTAGTGGTTCATTCATATACTAGAGCCATTTTCTTTTCCTCAGCATTACTATAGGGTTGAATTTGAAGCTTGTTGGTCTGAAACATTCTTCTAAATTTGAATAGAAAAAGATAGCACAAGTAGGTTGTGAACCTAAATGTCTTGGTGGAACCTCCTTTAATCATTAAAAATTATTTATGCATGGATTCTACAATGTGCTCAATAAAATTATATTTGACATGTGGAACGCCATAATGGATATTATACACCATTTCAAGGAGGCTTGCACCCACTTCCAAATTGCTATCCATTCTGAGGAAAGATGCTAGCATGGAAATGGTATCCTAAACCCATGGTTTAAAAATATCCAAATCATAAGGAGGCTTATGATTACCTTTCAATTTGTTTCTATCTTGAACTATTTTATTTAAAAAATAATTTTTCTCCATTCCATCCACTGCATCATAATCACTAGCAAGCTTTTCTAGGTCAATGTGGACATTTCCAAATTCTTTGGTTGTAAACCCCAACACTTTTCCAAGTTCTTTTGCATTAATGGATAACAATTCTTCTTTGCTATCTTTATTAACAATTTCTCTTTTGTTATCATCATAATTTTGGGCACAAACCATGATAAATTATGGGCAAGGGAAAACCTCATGTAACATAATGTGCCCTAATCCAGTTACCCATGGTGCACTTATACTATTAACTTACATTTTCTTTGCAACCTTATTCTAAGATGAAAATGTAAGTTCTAAGGTACGCCTACCATAGGTTTTAGGATCATTAATATCATGGTATTCATCAGTGAAACTTAGGATTTTAAGCAATTTTGTATAATGTATTTTTTTATCTGACATTGCTCTAGTGGTACTGGTGGTAGACATGCTTATACATTGTGAAATTGTGAATTCCCTATTAGTCCTTAATTTTTCTTAATTCTTAAGTCTCTCAACCCTAAACCCAAACTTCAAAGTTTGAAAAAATAAGATTTTAAGAAATGTCAAACGATGAAACGTAGCCACAAGAATTATTTCACTTACCCAGATTTTGATTCTTGAAATGATTAATGTTGACAGTTGTGGAAACTGGGTTACTGGAATGGCTTTGTTGGAAGTGGAACTGTGGAACCCAGAATAGGGTGGTGCACTGCAATGAGCAAACTGAAGATTGAAATCTCCTCGTGTGCTAACCCTCTCACTTAAAAATAAAATCACTTAGCAGTAGAAAGTTCTTTTTTTTTTAACATTAAAGTGAATGAAACTGAAACGTATACATGTTGCTTCCAGACTACACAATTAGTGCATGGTTGATATCATTTAAAACAAACCATTTAGTCCTGCATTGACAACAAATTCTAAACCGTTGATCTTTATAAATCTAACAGATCAAGGGTGATTTCGTAGGTTTAAGTTTGCAAGCCTAGCACTCTATGCATTTCATTCTGGAATGCAACTACAACCATACATCAAATGTTCATTGAATGGTTGAGTAATTTATGATATAAATAATAAACACGTGTTTTAAAGTTGTTTCAAATTTTAATGCGCTAGGATTGACATCAAGGCCAAGGGACCAGTAACTTAACATTGCAAAGGACTTAATAAAATGAATAATGATATCAGGAACCAAGGGAGAAGGTCAACAAAAAATTAGAAATCAATAACATTTCGGTAAACCCAACAAGAGTGACAACTTTTAGTGTTTATAATGTTTTTTGTCGATTTGATGGAAACTTTCTTTTTCATTTGTATTGCTTTATGTTTTACTTTTAAATTTGCATGCAATTATTTCATAAATAGATAATACTTAATTTCTTAAAGGAAAAAAAACCGATTTGAATAGATTCATAGACACTGAACTCAAAAAATAGCTCTTTTTTGTAAATGAATAATAAAGAATAACATGACACAACCATTTATTTTATTACAACTGAATTACAATGTCACATTATTACATATCTTTTTAAAGATGAGTAGCTATAGAGTAGGCAAGCTCCTATTTTGTATAAATAACATATGTCACTTTACATAGACACAATTTATTCCAAGTTTAAGGTTTAACCACCTCATTACATGTCTTCCTCACACACTCAATCCATCATACAAGATTCTAATGAGCAGCTTCATCAACGCCCTTCCCTCAAAGATAGCCTTTTTCATAAAAGGAAGCCACGAAGAGGACTTGCTATTCACACGAGAAAAGGATATTGACCTCGAGTATCATATGATCACCACGAGAAAGATGAAGGTTGATTCTATCAGATTGCTGGTCTAACCATCAGCAAATCCATTGCTACAAAAGGTAGCAAATGAGGTGACTATCCTCAAGAGGAAGTCACCCAATCAAGGGCAGCAAGCACTACCCACACCACCGTTATATCAACAACAAAAATAGTACCAACCTCAGTAGCAGTACCAGCCTTAACAGTCGTACCATCCAAAGAGGAATAGTTTCCAACCTTTCAACAACTATAAGCCTAGATTTTTAGGACCTTTGCCAAGACAGGTAGAGGCTGAAAAGTATAATGTGCTTTGTTATTTCCATGATTCAGATGAACAGACTGGATCCACATGCCCTAAGAATCAAAGGATGAATCAAATAATGGGATATGTCAGAGATCAAGCTCAAAGCACAAGTTTCATACCTTCAAATGCAAGCATTGTCTCACCACAAATGAACAACTTCGATGATGACTCCACAACGGGATACTTCCATAGTGAACCCAAAAATCAAGAAGAAGAAGACTACCATCAATACTCTCTAGCTTTGAACAAAAAGAATATATCGACACTTGTGTTCACACATGCCCAACACTTCAAAGCACATAAAGAAGAAGAGGAAAGATGGAAGTAAAATGAAAAGGGAAAGGAAGTTTCCACTTCTAATCCTAAGTTTGCACATGAGAACATCACATCAAATGCTCAAGATCTACCTTAAGTGAATTTTGACATTGTGACGTCTATGATGAAGATGAAGGTACAAATCTCACAGTTGGAGTATCTCTAGGACCATCTCGATCAATTGGATTGGATTCTCAAGGTAGTACATAAGAAGGCTATAATCCAGCCCACATTGCTAGAATCTTCCATACCAGCAAGAGAAAATCCAAATCCCTTCTACATATCTCTATATATGGGAGGGTACAAACTCAGCAACTACATAATCGACTCAAGAGCATCAGATAATGCCATGCCTTTATAGATCATGAGCTTGTTGGGACTATCATGCATGGAAACTCACGAAAAGTGTTACTAACTTGAGTCAAAATCGGAGCCATTGGTAGACCAACTGAAGGATGATCCTAAGAAGAAGCTTTTGCAAGGATCTCAGAGGTGAGATTCAATTGGATTAGTCATACACAACAATACCATTAAAGAAAGGTAGATTCAAGTTGGAACCAAAGGCTAAGTCTAAATTCACAGTGGTGAAGTCTCAGGACCTCCAAGCACAAATACTACATCAAAGTACGGGTCCCGACACATACGCCATGTTGTCTGAAGTAACCAAAGAAGAGAAGAAGGGTGAATTTTCCACAAGAACATCAAAATAAATTTCAAAGATGTGGACAATGCAATTCAACAGAAGTTTCTCAACATCAAGCGTGGGAGCAGGAGTTGTCATTACCTCTCCCGAAGGAACTTTGTACCCATTTGCTTATCGCTTGCAGTTTGATAATACAAACAACACTGTAGAATATGAGGCACTCATACTAGGCCTCAAAAATGCAAGGGACATGGGTATAAAATACCTTCAAATTGAAGACGACGCAAATCTAATTGTCCAACAGATCAAAGAGTGATATCAAGTAAGAAAAAATCACTTAATGTCTTATCGACAAAGGGTGTGGAATGCGATCGATTGGTTTGAGGAATTCAACATCAGATACATACTATGCAAGAAAAATAGTAGAGTAGATGCCCTTGCAGTATCAATTGCTCTCTTGATGCCCCATTCTGACTTCTGTTAGAATGCCTTTGCCATTGAGCTCATCTCTAGGCCAGTTCTCCTCGACAATTATGACAGCTGGAAAATATTTGATGATGATGATGACATCAAATAGTTCCTCTACATGGGGGACAACTATCAAGAACTGTTCTTTGAAGGTAGTGCTTCTCCTTTCAAATAATCTATAGCAGAATATTCTGAAGCAACAAAATTAGGCATCATCTAAGAGGAAACAACTTCCCCAAGGGTCTAGTATCCTTGGAGGACATATTTGACAGGCATGATAGGCATGTACAAGATCACAAAAATTTGGCCAACAAGACATATTTCGATTACTATCAAGTCAACATCGTTACTAAAGACAAGCCCAAGCTTGTTAATTTGGGAAAGTGGTGTATCGTAGAGGAAAGCAACAACTTTATCTCCTTGTTCAAACAGTATTAGGACATCTTTTCCTGGACCTATGAAGATTTGTAAGTCTTCACGCCAAAGGAATTCTCTCATACAATTCCTCTCAAGTCAGATATCAAGCCCTTTAAGCAGAAGCAAAGACACCACAACTCACGTGTCCAAGACACAATCTACATGGAGGTATAGAAGATGGTGGACACAAAGATCATATTCCCAATCCATCATTCTACCTGGATGACTAACATCGTTCCTATATGCAAGAAGAACAAAGAGATCTAGATCTGCGTAGACTTCAGAAACCTCAACCAATTGTCACTAAAGGATAATTATCCTTTACCAATCATGGAGCACACATTGCAGACAGTAACCAGATCAGAGATGTCATTACTTGACAGATTCTCTAGATACAACCAAAATGCAGTGGCCAAGGAAGATTAGATCAAGACAGCGTTCCCCACCCTGTGGGGAACATTCGCCTATGAGAGGATTCCCTTTGGCCTCATCAACATCAGTGCCACCTTTTAGCGAGCCATGGATTTGGCGTTTGGGGACCTCAAGGAAAAATTGATTGTCATCTATCTTGACAACCTTACCGCTTTCTCAAAGAAGTGGCAAGACCATTTTCAACACTTAGTGAAAGTGTTCAAGAGATGTAAGTACCACCATATATCTTTGAATCCCAAGAAATCCATCTTTACAGTGACAAAAGGCAAGCTACTAGGCCACATCGTCTCCAAAGAGGGAACTCAGATTGATCCTGAGAGGGTTGATTCAATCAAAGACCTCTCTCTCCCAAAAAATACAACTCAAGTGCATTCCTTCTTCGGAAAGGTGAACTTCATATGAAAATTTGTACCTAAATTCTCAAAGTTGACCAAGGACATATCACTGATGATGAAGACATTCACCTTCAAATGGACTGACAAAGGAAAGGAGGCATTCGTCAAGATAAAAGAAGCAATTAGTAAGGCACCAGTGTTGGTCCAACTTGAATTCAATAAAGAATTCATTCTATATTGTTACGCAACAGAGCACACCATCTTTGCCATATTATCAGAGAAGTTGAACAAGGAGATTGAATCGTCGATTGCTTTCATGAGCAGTAGTTTCAAGAACAACAAGTCTCGATACTCCCAGATCGAAAAGAATGCCTATGTAGTTGTGAGGGCAGTCAATAATTTTAGATTTTACATCCTGAACTCTCACATCACTATGTACATTACAGACCTCGCGGTCAAGAGTGTCCTTACTCGACAGGAGATGGGCACCAAAAGAGGCAACTAGATCACAAGAGTCCAGGAATATGACTTGTATATCAATCCTACCAAGCTTGTCTGTAGCAGATGTATATGTTAGCTCATGGCAGAAGATGGTGATCTAAAGCACCAAGCTGTTAATGGTATCCCAAGAACAGAAATTGAAGAAGACCTTCTGATGGTCTTATTGGTTGATTCTATAGAAGAATGGTACACTAAATTGTGGTACTATTTGACCTACAGGGAATGGCCAACACACTTGGGAAAACAACATAGAAGAACTCTAAAACTACAAGCACAAAGCTATCTGCTTAGAAATAATGTTCTATACAAGCATAGGCTTGATGGAATGTTCTTACTATGCATCAGTAAGGACCAACAATGGTGGTTGTTGGAAGCATTTCACAATCAAGCATGTGGTGGCCACTTTTCATCAAGGGTCACTATATTCAAAATCCTATGAGAATTATTCTATTGGTTGACTGTGTTTCATGACACATATGACTAGGTGCACAGATGCCAATTGTACCAACAATTTGTTGGAAAACTCAAGTTGGCAGCCCTTCCACTAAGGCCAATGGTAATATATGCTCCATTTCAGTAATGGGGCATAGACTTCATAGGGCCCATCAACCCACATTCCAGTAAGGAAAATGTTTATGTCCTTATGGCGATTGACTACTTCACCAAATGGGTTGAGGCGATCCCTACGAAGCAAGCTACTTCTAAAGCTGTGTGTAACTTCCTCAAAGAGAACATCATTATGCACTTCGGAGTACCAAGAAAGATCGTGATTGACAATGCTACAAGCTTCTTGTCAGAGGATTTAGTAGAATTTTGTTTTGACTACGACATCACATTGTCCCATTCTTCATATTACTATCCACAAGGCAACAGACAAGTCGATTCATCTAACAAGAACATAGTCACAATCATGCACAAGATGGTTGATTCCAATCAATGGGATTGGCACAAAAAGTTGTACGACGCTCTTTGGGCTGATAGGATCATGCCCAAGAGAGCTATCGACATTTCCCCCTTCACTATCATGTATGGCACGGAGGCTATATTTCGTATCACTCTAGAGTTCTTCACCTTGTAGCTAGCATCCACAATAGAGAATGAGGAATTCAAAGATCCCATAGAGAAATGCATCTTGTGCCTAATGAAACTTCAAGAGGAAAGTGTGGAGATAGTTGATAAAATCACTCAGCTCCAAGAGCAAGTGAAGAATATCTTCGACCAGAAGGCTTGACAACGAGACTTTGAGATCAGAGACAAGGTCTTGTTATGGGACAAGAGACACGAGCCTAAGGGAATGCACAAAAAACTTGACTCCCTTTGGCTAGGGCCATTCCAGATCCATGATATTGCAAGAGAGAATTCCTACATTCTCACATTCAGATGGAAGGCTCTTCCTGCTACCATATAGTGAGCAGTACTTGAAACATTTCATCCCTTCACGGATGGGGTGAGTTCATTGTAAATAATTTTCTTTTGCTTTAATGTTATGTTGTTATGTGTTTCCCCATTCCGTGAAGTATCGTCGTGTTTTAGGTGAATAATAGGTGAGCCCAAATAAATAGGTGAACTCCAATTATTAACTGAATTAGGAAATAAGTCTTGACTCCATTCCCCAACTGATAAGAGTACTATTTTGAAAAACTAGAGATTCTCAATTCTCCTATGTTGTAAGTATCCAACATGGTCACTAGATGAAGCCTAATGTTGTACCCAAAATAAATTTTTGCTTCAAAGAGACATTTTTGTTAAAATGATATAGATCATGCAAAAATATTGTCAAATGTATGTTTTAGGTCAAACCAAACATAGGCTTTTGTGGGTTTGTGTCAAGGAACATGTGTAAAATTCTAAAAATTTGAAAATGAGGGTTTCGTGCCCCTATTTTTAGGGAAACCCCTGAAAATAGGACCTTTCTAGAATTGAATGAAAATGATTTTGATACAATGAATTGACTTCACGATCACATTGGTCAAGTCAAAATCACCAAAAAGTTAGTTTTACTCTAGTGGGTCTATTTTCATTTTTTAGGAAGAAAGTTAGAACCTCCGTGGCAAGTAATGGTAGATTGGCTAGTACCAAGTGCTAAAAGCTAAGCTTCAAAAGCTTCAACAAAGAAACCATGGCGGAAATACTCCAAAAAGATATTATCTCACGAAGGGGATTCTCAAAATCAGAAAATGCCAAAAATTGACTAACTTTGGAGAAATTACGCCTTGCTGCCAAGGTGTTATGTAGTCAACATGAGAAAAAGCGTCCTTGCTGACCAAGGGCACCCTTGAACTAAAGGATCCAAATTTTAGTTTTTGAGAAAGTTTACCTTAAGATGATCTTCACAGCATAAGCTCAGCCTTGCAACGAACTTGTTAGCTAGCCTACAAGACACATCAAACGATAGCAACGGTTGATCATCAGAGCATGCAAAATCAGTGGAAAATCAATGCATATAACGACAAAAGTGCCCCTGCTAGCTAGGGGCGCCCTTGAA
Organism: Sequoia sempervirens; assembly: GCA_007258455.2. NCBI lineage: Eukaryota > Viridiplantae > Streptophyta > Pinopsida > Cupressales > Cupressaceae > Sequoia > Sequoia sempervirens. The sequence goes on along the minus strand of VDFB02238763.1, from coordinate 84,217 downwards.
TCTAAGCCACCTGATGAAGTTTTCAATGAATTCTTTCTACAGTGCATTTGTTCATCTCTCTCTTAGCTTCACAATCAATCCAGTTGGACGTCCACAGGACCTGTCAAGCAATCAGAGGTAGAGATCAAGTAGAAGACACCTAAAGGTGAAAGCTGAAGGAAGAATAAGAAGAAACTGGCTAAGTGTTAAGGAAAAGTTCCCCTACTGAGAAAATGCACCCATCTTTTTGGGAAATCAGATGTTGTCTACAATCTTGGTGACCTCCAACATGACCTTCTCCATTTTGATCAATCTCAACAATGACACCATCAGCGAAGACAACATAAAAATTAGACACTTGATGACAGAGATCAAACTGGGACCATTCTTGAAGGTTTGCAACTTGAAAATCATAAGTCAAAAATCCAAAGCACCCCAGCAGGCAAGGGGCACCAATGCTTTTGAAGGACTTAAACCTACATTCATGCTTCATGAAGCTAGTTATCCTTTCCAAGACTGAGCTAGTTATCCATCCCATGTTCAACAAGATCATCAGACTCATCAATTAGTAGTGATCTCAAATTAGAGCATGGAGGATCAAAATGGTAAAATTGAAGAATAGTCAAGAAATTGACAGTCTGAGGCCAAAAGCTCCCTTGTTGTGAATCTGAGGCATCAAGTTCAGTTTTTGAGCTTTACATCTCCTAGGAACACTTAATCAGGGTTGTTCCATCTCAACAATGGATCCATCAGCAACTACTCAAGATCAATGGAGCAACCGGGAATGAGGATTCAACAGGGGTACTTCACCATGAAAAAATAATAAAAAAGTGTTCAACACTCAAAAAGGACGCCTAAAAGGTCAAAGCAAGATCTGATGACTTGAGTTGGATATTTTGAAGGCTTCTCATGTCTAAAACATCCCCCAATCAGTGGAAATCACTCTTGGGAACTCCAAATCAAGCCAAATAAGTCCTCAATCAAGAGTTGGCACCCAAACTTGATGCATTCAATCTTTAATCATTATATATCAAGTTTAGGCATCCCATTTCATTATTTTTCTTTACAAATTAAAGGTTAAAACAACAATTTTCTCTCCAAGACGTCTTTTCAAGATTTGACAGAACATTTTGACCGTTCTCCATATTTTTTGAAGATCAGTTGCATAGAAGGATTGTTTCTCAGAGGTTGCATCCAGAAGCATATTTTTATATAAAGACATCAAATAACTTCCAATATTCTTCTTGTCTTCTTCCTCCTTTTTTCTTAAACTTCTTGCATGTCACAAAAAATAGCAAGCAATCACAGATCTGGCCAACTGGGTATGATCAGCAAGGTTTTTCAAAAAAACCCATCTCTTGAAATTTTCCAGAAACAAAAAAACTTGTTGCCCCTATTTTTAGATTTTTTTTGAAAAAGTCACAGATTCAAAAATCCAACAAACTAGGTTTGTTCAGCATTGAAGCACGGACAAAACCCATGTGTCAGATTTTTTCTGAAAAAAAACTTCTCGGCAGGCACTATTTTTAAGGGGTTTGAGAAGTTGTCTGAATAGGGTCGTGTGCATAATTGATCTTTAATTTTTTTAGATGTAGTTCTCCCAAGTACAATACAAGACCAAAATGGTATTGTACCATGTTTTCTTGAAAACAATAGACACATACTTACATCAAGTGCACCTAGAGGTCAACTCAAAAGATTTGGAAGGCATGGACCAAATCACATTACAAAACATTGAGCAATCCAGATTGCTTGAGGCTGCATCAATCCCCATCACATCACAGAATGTGGAGTTTGTAATTGCTTGCATTAAGTATTACAACCCTACTACACAAGAAATTCAATTAGCGGATGGGTGGGTGATTTGCAGCCTTAAACCAAAGGATGTTGAAAGGTGTTTTGCTATTCCACCATGTCCGACCAATGTGGTCATATCTGTGAAAGAATGAGAAAGAGAATTTGAAGTGGAAAAAGATAAGTGTTAGCAAAGAATGGAAAAAAATGGCTAGAAGTGAAAAAGGCCAACTTTCCCAAGAATTTTGGGCGGGGAGAGTTTTGCGATGAGTATGCAGTGATGATCACTCTACTCAACCAGATCATTGGATAGGAAGATGGGAACCAACTTCAGTCGTGGATGTACTACATCATCACTAAGATTGTAAGCAACAAAGAGAATTACGATTAGCCCACCCTCATCAATGATACACTCCACCAGCAAATGACCAGGTTCTTAGAGGCTCACAGGTTCCACATGTGCTCCTATCTTGTATACCTAATTTCCTTCTAAGGCTAGTTCAAGGCATTAAACACTGTGGGAACCTTAGGTGTGCAAAAGGTCCATGAATATTTTCCATGACTTGATTTTACACAAGCAAAATGAAATTTCAAGTGGATAAATGATATTTTCATTATGCACATTGTAAGAGACCTCAACCATGAGATGCATGTACATATATCACTAGCAGCCAAGGAGGCAATGGTGGATTGGGCGAATTGGTTCATCTGATTCCCCACCTTCACCTATATATGTGTATATGGATACAACGGTCATCCTGCCATGGTGCCCCGCTGCCCTTCAGATAGGGTAGTCTTCATGGAGTTCTTACGATAGTTGGCCAAAGTTCATTCTCATTTGTGCCTAAAAAAGAAAACAGCTGTGAGATTTCCTATCCAAATAGGACTCTACAGGTGTAAAATAGTGGTTGATGCCAAAATGATTTTCCAAGAGACGGTGAGACTCAATCTCAAATATCTCATTGAGAGATAGTTGTATGATCTGAGAGTCCTTTATGCAACACACCTTGAGTAGCACTCATCATATGAGTCCTCCATGTAATACTATTGGGTCAACTGTGATGATGATTTTGATCTATGAAGATGAAACTATAGCTGGTTTAGGCTCCCACAAATTGTTGACTTCATGTCAAAAGACATGTAGGGCCTATTTGATGATGATGGGGAGATTATTCTCCCTACATTCTTTGTGCATCAAGTAGACTCACAACCACTTGGAAAAGTAGATTGGTATGCAAAGGAGAACACATCTATAGAGGAAAGAACAAGTAGAGTTGTTAGAAATAGTCAACTTTATTTGGACAGAAAGAAGACAAAGAAGGTAGTAATTCCCCCTACAGAGCTACAACTGGATCAATCTTCACTACCTTCCACATCAAGGAAGAAGCCTAGATAGAAGCAGTGGAGTAACCCTACCAAAGGGATGTGAATGTTAGGGAACACAAGGGGAAGAGCACATGAGTTATATGTGGAGACAGCCACAAACATACCTGAGATAGTCATGGAAATTGTTGTAGTTGAGCCAGTGATTGATATTAACATATCAGAGACAAAGCCTATAATGGAAGCATTTATAGTGGATATAGTTCCTGTGATAGAGAAAAAACCTCCTACTTCACCACTATCACAGCAGTCACAAGTCCCCATTGACTTGGACTCTCCACCACGAGACATCACTGTAGCACAATCTTATTCATCAGGCATTCAAGGGCCTAAAATTCCTCCTTCCAACAAGGCTAGTCAGGATTCAATCTGGCTTGAGGGTCTCCTTGGAAGGAAGAGAGAAAGGCCATCCTACTAGCTTGACTTCACAGAGTTTGATCATGTCCCTCAAGACATGCCAGTGAATAAATTGAAGAAGCAGGTTAATGTAGGAAGGAATGTAAATAATGAATTTGTCATAGAGATAGTTGTCCCACCTGAGGATAGAAATATACACAAGGTAGAGGTTTAGTACTTCACATTGTCGAAGGTAAACCTCGGTAAAACCACTCATCAGGTGGAGGCAGATCTTCTTGGAATTTCCTCGATGAGTGTTCAAGAAAGAATGGCTAAGGACGAAAGATACAAAGTAGCCTTAAAGGTCGAAAACCAACAATTGAGACTGTACATATCTAGATTAATGCATGGTAATCCAAATGTATCTACTTTTCCACAAGAGTTGCTAAACCTCCCCACAAAGAAAAACCATCACCAACTGATTTCATATGGAAAATACTTTAGAAATCAAGTGGAGTAATTTATTGTTAGAGGACGGTGTATACTAGAAAAATTGTACCAATTGAGGGACAGAGCACATGGAATCTATGCAGAGATCCACCAGTTAGAACTAGAGATAGCAGAGAAGAGGCCTGGAGATGAAGTCATGGTAACAGATTTACAATTGGCATAATACCAATCAGCTACCATTGTAGAGAACAAGCAACATTTGTTCGCTTGTAAAGAACAACTGGCATACAAGGTGAAAGCCTATGATACCAATTCTATGGAACTGATCAACTACTAACATATTGTGGCGGGTATTATCAACTTCACAAGAAAATTGGTAATATCCATCCCTTTCCTTTATCAACACAAGGAACGTGTGTACATTAAGCTAGGTGTAGTACATAAACAATTCCAGGATGTCATTTGTAGCACATTTTTTTATGACCCTGATGGTTTCAAGTTGAGTAAGGTTGCAGCCATGTCCACCAAGTTGGATGATGCAGGTGCAAAGTGCATAGATGATCAGCAGTAGCTTGTGAATGGTGAAGAGATGTTGAAATTCCATGTCATCATCCTAAGGAGCAATAATTGTCCAAAGGCTGAAGAAGTCATCAAATGAATAGAAGGGTTGTTGACCAATGGAGAAGAGGTGTAAAGCACCCAAAAAGGACATCATACCCTTTAAAATATCATTAATGGCGAACATAAGTTAACTTGATGCCCCTTTCCAAGTTAACTCATTGTCCCACAAATCATGCATGTCAGATCCCACTAATTGAGGATGTCTATTTTTACTTCCACGAATTATGGATCTCTATCTCCACTAAATGTGGATGTCTATTTTGGAGAAACATTTTGCAATTAAAGTTCACTTTTAGTTTAGTTTCAGTCAACTAAAGTAGATTTCCAGTTGACTATTTGTTTAGTTTCAATTGACTGAAGTAGATTTCCAGTTAACTATTTACTCACCTACTTTTAGAAATAGGAATAAATCTTGGTGATTAGCAAGAACTAATTGTTAACTCAAGGATATTTTAGGGTTTCCTACTCCTTTGAGTTTCTATAAATAAGAGCCTTGGGCTCATTATTTCTTAACCTTTATTTACTATGCAAAATTGTTGCGCCATTGTTGCCAACAAGTTTGAAAGTGCATACTTGCTCACTCTTGGATGAGAGTTAATTGGTTAAATGAGCAATTGTGTATGATGTTAATAATTATCATTTGATGTTGTGTAATGAGTTATCTTTTAGCCTACACTTTGGATAGGTGTCATCACCTCCTCAGGAATCCTGTTAGCCAAATCATCATAATTTATTGTTTTTAGTAAGTTGTTTCCCAGTCTATACCTCGGACAGGGGTTCCTCCTCCTTGGCAAGTCGTAGATCCATCTTACCATAAAGAGTGATTGCTTGTATAAAGCCTTATTCCAGCATAGATTTGAGAGTTCAAAGCCTTAGACTCATTATGGCAAGACACTCAGCCCAAGTAATCCAACCATCCATTCCCACTCCTATGATCTTAAGGAGATAGGATAGATTAAAAGCTAGTTTAGTTGTAGTTAAGATTTGTAGAAACCATAAAAAACCTTAGCTGCAACGCATTGTGTTTATGCACCCTTGTGTCCTTTCGCTAAGTAAAAAAGATAGGAACCTTAGTTTACTGTACTTTTTACACAAAACATCAGCAAAGAGGAATCTTCCTCTTTATAATTTGAAGAGTGGTTACTTAAACACTTGCAATAGTTGTCTATTTCCAATAAGCACTCCAAAGGTGCTAATTGAAATGCCAACATATTAGAAGGTTGTGATTTCTTTATTTTATGAATAAAGACAAAAAGCATATAAGACAAATTTGTCTTATTTACACATCATGAAATGGTGCTCAAAAATTGAATGAGGAGTTGGTGCCTCTAGTGGGTTGGTGATCACAAATTGAATTAGGGGTTGGTGTCTCTAGTGGTTTGGTGATCACAAATTGAATGAGGGGTCAGTGTGTCTAGTTGGTTAGAGCGTACAAAGTTTGTAAAGAGTTTATATATCAATATTTTGTCGTGGCTTTCTCTTGTAAGGGTTTCCGTGTAAATCTGGTGTTATTGTGCTCTTAATTGTCAATATCTTGCATGGTTATTGTTGTTATGATTAATTAAGTTTAAATTGGTAAAATTTTATATTATATTGATTCACCCCCCTCTTAGTATAATTGTTTGCTCATCACTTCTACCATTTCTAATAATATTGGTTCTCAACGTATATGTTGTAAACAATTAATAATAAGTAGGGTGCAATGATATTTCTTCAATTATATTATGTCATTTTTTATTTTCTAATTATTTTCTTATGTTGTAAGATTGGTGGTTTCATATTATTATAAATTTCACCTTCTCTCAAGCCAAGATGATAGAGGTTTAAGTAATGGTACATATGCTTTTTTAAGTTTATAAGTTTAACAAACATTAAAAAAAAATATTTACATCTACACAAAAATCATGTATCATTTATGACCTTCAATCCAATCACATAGATAAGTATTTTATATTTTGACACACACTGCATTAATGTATTTACAACTCTCATTCATTATTTTTTTGGTTGTATGCTAATAAAACTTACATAGTTAGCTTGGCTTCCAAAGTGTTTCATTAGTTCAAAGAGATTGAAAGCATCCTTGCAAAACCCATTTTGGAAGAATTCTACAATCATTGTGCTCTATAAGACCACATTTATTCGAGATAGCTTGTCAAACAACTCACATGGCTTGTGTTTGCTTCCACTTTTTGTATACATGTTTATCAAGGAACATAGAACCACAACGTCTAACAAAAATCCACTTTCAATTATGTTTTGATGGATGTTGATACCCTACTACAATATCCCATTTTGAAGTTTAGGCTAGGAGAATTTTGGCAAGGTTGTGGAGTTATGCCTCACACAAATCAATTACATTTTCTTACAAAATTCCAAGGCCTTATTAAAACCATTTTTGCATATCTTACAATCACTCTAGTCCATGAGACCACGTCTCTTTGACTCATTTTTTAAACAGTTGAATGAATTGTGTATGCTTCTACATTTTGGAAGCATTTCTACCTAGGCACTTGCAACAACATGAGACAAATTCTAGTCTTGATTATGCTTTTATGGAATTCCATCTAAATTTCCCATTTTGTCACAAGTGGAATGATGTTCTCAAAGGTTGTGGAATCTAGCTTTACACTTTCTAATTATATTTTCTTAAAATTTTCCAAGGTATTTTTAATAAACCTGCCTTATATAAATCTTGACATCATTGCAATCCTTGAAACCATGATCTTTATAAGTATTCTCTCAAACAGTTCATGTGACTTAAAAATGTACAAGTCCACATTTTGTGTACATATGTACTAGGACATTTGCAACTATTATGTTAATTAAAAATCTCCTTTGATTATCCAAACTCTCATCTAAATGATCATTTTTATGTAAAATTAGAAAATACTAAATGTCATCAAAAATTTCTTTATACCTCCAAAAGTTTCCAAGCCATTTTCAACAAAATAATTTTACATACATACAGCAATCACCACATTCCATAAAACTCCCATCAACACAACCATTCTATACATCCCATAAGACCACAATTTTTTGAGACATTTATTAAATAGTTCATATGCAAATACATAATAAATAAATTAATAAATGGAAATACAATAAAACAAGTTAAATAGAATCATGTGAGATTCTTTGGTTGCTTGCATGTTTCAAAGAGTAGATACATTTTGCAGTACACATAGGCCTTTGTGAAATTTTTGAAATTTTTCTTTCATTTGTTTTGATTATTTTCTATGTACACTCACTCCTTTGAAGAACCAGAGAAAAATTGAAACAACATTATTTCATAATGGTCACTATGAAAACAGTCCCTCTCGCCCAAAACCATATTCATTTGAATTTTTTTCTTGAGAGAAGGAAAAGCAAATATTAAAGGCTAAAGTCATACTGATTTGAATGAGGCGATGTGTAGATACAATTTTTACAAGCTTCAAATTGCATGTTTTCTAATAATGTTTTATTTTGGAAATGAGGAAATGAATGAGAAACCCACCTTAAATATAATAGCCTTGGACAGATTAAATCAGGTGAAAATGTTAAAACAATAATTTGATCAACTAAGAAATTCAAAGTGATCCTTCCTTCAAGAATCAACAAAGGAAGAATTTGGCACCATGTATTTTTACTTCAACTACTTGCACCACATTTTCACAACTTTCAACAGGCCTACTGAGTTCAAAGACGCCAATGTTTGGAAGTTGATTAATCATTTTCATCCATCACTAGAAGTGGGGGCCTCTTATTTGTTTCTAGATTGTGCAATGTAAAGAAGCAAAAAAAACTAGTTGAGTAACCTACATAACTGGCCCACTCAACTATTCCAATAATTTATTTCAAAGTCTCCTCCCATAATGTTGTATTGTTAAATGACTATAATCCATTTAGCAGAAATATGCAAATGTTACATGGTGGAATAAATAGCTTTTAGAAAATGTTGTCAAAGGTTCTATAGCCTCCCTTTCTATTTTATCTTTGTCTTTGGTTGTGGATGTAAGGGGTTTTTGTGTATCCTTAATGGTGGGAATCTTGTAAAAAATTTGTGGTTGTCTATTTGTTCTTCCCTATTTCTAAGCTTTTGAGTGGTCTTGTGTGGGTTAGGGTTTATCAAATAGTGTTTAGGGTTTTTCTTTCCTTCAAAAAACCTAACTCTTCAATCACTTTGATGGCTTGGTCTTTTCTTGTGTAGATTGGTTCAGTTGGTTCCTAGTCGATCTAGTTACAACTTGATTCATTATCTGTGTGTCTTGATTGGCCCCTTGTTCATAGCGATATTGTTTGGTCTTGTATAGGAGTGAATTTCCACCCCTCTTGTGAATTCCCCTTTTACACCCTTCACTTTAGAAAAATCAAATTTGACCATGTAATTCAATTTCCTCATTCCAAACTCCATCCACTTGGCGCTTGTTTTTAGTGTCAGTGGGGGAATTTCTATCGAGGATGTGTGCGCGACGTTTGCGTAGTGTACTAGTAACCTGACAGGATTCTTGCCTCTAGAATCTACAGAGGCATTACATTATCCATTAATGATGAAACTTAACTCCCCTACACCTTCTTGCCGACCTTTGAATGGATCTTCAACTCTTAAACCTTCTTCAAATGGCTATGTTTCACTTTCAATCCATCTTCTTCATGTTTATACGTGCTTTCTCGATCTAGTTGCATGTTCTTAGCATTTTAAACTCCATCTTCTTGCAATTTCAAGTTGCTAGTGGCACTATCAACCATTCCAACTTCATAGCATTCTTCATATCTACCACAAAAGTTGTAGCTTGGTGTCTTATGAGACTACTTTCGGCATTGCAGCTGTGTCAACTCTACCATAGTTATGCTCTTAGATTCCTCTCTCATTGGCCTTGAGTACCTTTGGTCGAGGGTGGTAACACTTTAGTATTACTACTTTGTTGTTGGATTTTAATAGAATAGTGTCTCTTGTAGTGTTTGGTTTCATTTCTATTTTACCATTTTTTTCATTATTGTATTTCTACATATCTATCTATCTGGCTATTCGTGGAGGTGGAAACACCAAAGCAATGGTTTGACTTCAACAAACCCCTATACAACCCCAATATTTTTCCTCTCTTAGCTATGTGTAGGTACGCGTTCATGTGGAGCTTGCTGGAGAACTGGACCCTTCATGAGTTCACTTCCACCACCTTCATTTTCGTCACTTCTATATCACCTTTCGATCAACTTAAGTTATTATGCTATTCACCATTCTAGTTAGCATCTTGCATTTCAACATCTAAGTTGTTAGTAGGTTTTCAATTGTTTTCACTATCCTTTTACACCTTATGTCTGTATGGATGCCAACGCAACAATGAGATGCCAGCGCATCGTGTTGTCATCCCTGACCTACACTGTTATTCTCTAGAAGATTTGTCCAAGGTATAGTTTGGATTCCAGAAAACTACTCACTTAGTCCCACCAAAACTCCCAAGTTAGTAGAGTGATAGAAGCACTGAGAGTGCTCTTCATTATCTATCCCTAGTATAAATCACCTATGTGATTGAGGTAGAATAGGGCAGCCTTCCACTCTTGGCTCTCTATGACCTGGAACCTTGGTGTGGTTGGTCCCCCTCCTTTACATTTTGGTGAACTCGACGTGAATGACGTCTATCCATTTCTTTGTGTTGAGACTTTTTCCCTCGCACTTGGTGATTGTTGTAAACTCGGGTGTTGTGAGTTTTTATGAGCATCACAACCCAGTCTATGACCTCTGGGTACACTATTAGAAGAAGTGTGTGACACTTGCAAATGGAAAAGATGAAGGTCACTTCCGGTTTTACTACTGGTTTTTCTGCAAGGTTTATAGACGAGATGGGTTTCATTGATGAGACCACTTGTGCACCCACTCCTCCAATATCACCTACGACTTTGTCTATGGATGAAGAGGAGACTATACACATTCTTGTAGAAAACCTTTTTGTAACACTCTAACTGATCTATAGTTTAAGAAAGGAAACTAACTACTAGTTTCGGCTAAAATGTAACTAACTAGTTTTCATGCTAGGGTTTCCTTTGCAATTAGAACGGAAAAGATAAACAATTTAAAACAATTACATCATATTAAATTCCTCAACTAACTTTTTAATTTCAATTTTAGCTAAAAAGGAAACAACTAGCTATATTCATATAACTGAAATCATAGAAGAACAATAACTAACTTTTCTTTGCTTTCAAAATGTAAGAGCATTTATTACAGCTATGAAATAAACATGCTTAAGTAATTATAGCTGAAATTAAGAGAGAGAAAGAGTTACAAGAAAGTTCAATCTCAAGGCTTCCTACTAAACTGTTACTCAGGACTCCTTTATTTTTAAGGGAAGAAAGAAATATCAAGGGATTTTCTGCCCAACCGAAGACCTACTAGTCTCCCGTATTTCTTCAACTGAAGAAACCTGACCCTTCACGAGGGTAATCAACAAAGGATCGCATAATATCATCATCATTCCTCTGAGCCTGGTGTCAAGGACCTATACCACCTGGTTGATTCTTCACTATAGGTAACTCCTAACTAGAAATATCACTCTAACCAGGGGTATGTATGGTTCTTGATAGCTGACAAATGCTTAATCTAGCATCGTACCTTGGCTGAGGATTTTAAATTAAATGGGCACACCTATGCCATCAGCACTCTCACCCTTGCTCGACATGACAATACTTGATTCCAGGTTTATATTTTAAATACTTGTTCCAAGATCTTTCCTCTTAACTTTAAGGTTAAGCTTGTTAGAAACCAAGATCAGATTTGCAAACCGAAAAGACCTTCCACAGAAGAGAAAATCAGAGAGGTTGCAAAAGAATGTGCAACATAATATTATTCGAGAAGTCAATAATTACATGATAATGATTTTCTTTATAAAAGCAAGATACATAACCCTAATCTTATCTTGAGCAACAAGATAGCTCAAAAGATAATGATGAGAATAAATAGACCTAGGAAATAAATAATACCTAAGTTATGCTAAAGTGTAATTAATAATTAATTACACCAACACCCCCCATAAGTGCAACTTAGGGAGAAGTAGATTATTATGAAAATGTGAGTCCCGGCAACAAGGCCTGATTAGGTACTCATGTACAAATGCAAAGATGAGGTAGAGAAGGAAAACCCAGTGGGACAAAACCCCCCTAAAATGAGATGACTACTACAAAGAAGCACCGGAAGAACACTGTGGAGTAACACTGGAACCGCAATCCGACAAGCAAGGAAGGATACTTTTGTCTACAACTAAAACCAAAACCAAAATCATGATAATGTGACAGCAGACCCAATGCCACGGAACACTCGAAAACTCCCAAACTGGAACAACCCTGGAATTTGTGAAGCAACAGTAAATGAGATGATGACATAATCTAGAAACCGTGTATCTCGATGCTGATTCCAAACTGTGACTAAAAATCTTCCATGGGAAGGAGTACCAAAAATAGGCTCTGGAACATTAACCATAAAAACATGGCCCTCATACTGAGAAGAATCTGAACCAATGAGGATCAAGAAACATAATCTCTCAAATGAAGTGTGAACCGATGAATCTGATATGTGTCAAGTAATAGAAAAAAATGTGGCCAAAAGAAACTAGGAAACCAAATAACCCATACGAGCTGCCAACAAATCAAAATGGATATGGAGATCAAAGTGCATGCACACTCTAATCAGATTTATTATGCAAGAAACCCCCCTGATGAAACTTTATCTCAGTTCATTTATTACAATAACCCGACGATTGTAAAAGGAGAGCATACAAACATGCATAAATAGAAAATAGAAATCGATGTCACATCTATGTAGAGGATAGAATCAGCTTTTCGATGCCGTGAAAATGACGAAAAAAGGATCATTGAGTCAAAATATATGCCCTCCAAAGCAAAATCTGAACATCTGACTTCAATTGGAAAAAACTCCCATCAAAGAAAAAAAATTCTGGGAACAAACTGTACCATCAAAAAATTGGGCTTGCCAACTTTCCGGCAATATCTCGTTTCAAAAAATCTGCCTCCGGGATCAAAAGTTATGGCAAAATGAAAAAAAGGGTTGTAAAATGGCAATTCAGGGTATGGGCAGGCTAACCGGGTGCAAAAATTAAGCTCCTTCTGTGCTAGCCCTTGGTCCGCCATATGACCGCGGGCACTCAAAACGCAAAAAAGAAACCCGCCACCAGGCGGGTGGCGGGTGGGCGGAGTGGAGGTGGCGCCGCTCCTGGCGCCACCGATGGCGAGAGAGACCCCCCCGGGGCTTACAATGGGACTAGGGGCCAGGCTGTGGGAGCCAACGACGGCTGGAGGCAGAGTCGGCAGTGAAGAGTGAGGGCGCCAGCCGATAGAAAACATTGACGGGGCTAGAAAAAAAAAACCCGTCGGTGGACTGAGCTCAGGCGGAAATGGCATAACGGCGGGTGGGAGGCACGAGGGCCATAGAAAGGACAGTGAGGTGGGCTAAGCTCAGCCGAGTACGGCCCCTATAAAAACAAATGCCCCCAAAAAAAAATATATCTGCCATATAAAATTTAATAATATGGCCCACATAAATTTTAAAGCCTGATTCAAATTTGAAAGCTGATGAACAAAATATATGCATGCAGAATTTTTTTGAGATTTTTTTATTTTGCAAAATAAATCGTACCATGTACCTGGTGGGTTGTACGGCCTGTTGGGTAAAAAATTTTTACCTTACGAACAGCTGACGCCGAACATAGGCATATTATATGTCATTTTTTGTCTCTCGGACATTCTGGATTTGATGGCGAGGTCCGATTTGTCTGAAAATGCACTAGAAGCTTCGCAACTCCCATATCTGACAAATCTTCAAACCCTCGTAACTCTAGCATAAAATGTCAGATTCAGACAAAACAAAAGTCGATCTTGACTTTTTCGACAGCCTTGGACTCGAAAATGAGCTTAGATTTCCTCCAACGTGCACCGAAAGTGACCATGCAAGAGCACCCAAATAGAGAGACAAACTCAAGGTATGAAACCCTCAAGGAATCTCAAACGACTTTGCACTGATTTTCTCTAGAAATCTGAGAAGGGGCTGCAAATCAAGGCTCTGATACCATGTTAGAAACCAAGATCAGATTTGCAAACCGAAAAGACCTTCCACAAAAGAGAAAATCAGAGAGGTTGCAAAAGAATGTGCAACATAATATTATTCGAGAATTCAATAATTACATGATAATGATTTGCTTTATAAAAGCAAGATACATAACCCTAACCTTATCTTGAGCAACAAGATACCTCAAAAGATAATGATGAGAATAAATAAACCTTAAATAATACCTAAGTAAAGTTATGCTAAAGTGTAATTAATAATTAATTACACCAACAAAGCTGTTTTATTTATATCATACATAAAGAGAGACTCGGCTCATTGTCTTTCACTTCTTTAAGAATAATTCGCTAATTTTTAAAAAATAAAGAGATAAGGAAAAAGACTTGTCATCCTTGACTATCTCCTCAGGTTTAATGGACTCAAAATAGAAAGAGTTATAGGTACGATTTCAACTTAGTTATTATAAGAATAGAGAGCAAGAAGACTCTAGCTAGGACAAAATGGATTAACCCACAAAGCATTATAAGAAGGCTTGGACCATAATTCAAATTTTAAATAAAAGAAGAGCAATTCAAAAGCCATATTTTAAAATTTGTTTAGGTTTTATCTAAGAGAAGTATTCCATTGGTTAAGTTCTAGAAAGATATTAAAAGACCCGTTTTCAATATTCTTAAGAAAGACAAGAAAGTTTATTAAAATTTCCATTTAATACATAAGATATTCAGGATGAAATAAGAATCATCGATGCTAAATTTTAACATAATAATGGCTCTTTTGCATGCCTAAGAGTGAATTTTTGTAAGTCAAAGAAGTCCAAAATTATTCTCTTTGATTGATCTAGACAAGATTACGTTGCCACTGGAGCCTTCTGACCCAAGAGAATTAGTGACAGCCCTCACAAGATTAAAAGAACACCACAAAATTTGAAGGCTCAAATATAATAACCAGGCTCCCACCACTAAGCTCGGCTGTAATATAATTCAAGAGAGCCACCAGCTACGGACGTCGATGAGGAAAGAAGAAGAAAAAGAGAGTGGTAAAAGAAGACTAAAACAACAAAAGTAGGTACAAATTGAAGATTCGAAACTAGTAGGGAAAGAGGAATATGAGTTGGGACTGAGGTAATCACAATTAGGAAGCAAGACAATTAGATTTCCAAGTAGACAAGAATGCCCAACCAAAATAAGGGAAAATGCGAATGCACAAAAATGATGAGTGAGTAAGTTGCATGGAGAGAATTGTTGAATGAATCTCCCAAGACAAATACAATGCCATCCCTAAAAGAGTTTGCATGTTTTCCCTAACCATTTTGATCAATAAGAGAGGCCCACAATGGTGGGAGTTACCTTCTCACATAACTGGTCTTGCCTCCTTGCAAACTCTCGATTATGAAATTTATTACAATGTTTTTAATAATCATTTAATTTTCATTTTATATTACCAAAAAGGCATTTAAGAGGAAATTGATGATGTTTATTACTTAATTGACTTATTTTCTTACAATTTAATTAAATGATTATAGCCAAGGTTATGATTTCAATATAGTTGTCTTACACTGACTCAAGGCATGATGATAATTTTGATCTTGGATTAACTACGACCTCTCCTTGATGATATTTCCTTTTCCCTCGGCGTTGACGACCCTACAACCACTTGGAAAAGGAAATAGGGTTAGACCGTTCTCGACATATATGTATATATATTAAATACAAACTCATCATCACATTCATTTTCAAATGTATAAGAAAATCATTCACATCTATAAGGAAATCATTCACATTTTCCATTACAACATTTAATTTAAAAATTATTTTCCCAATTTCACATTCTCAAGAAAAACAGTTAATCATAACTTACTCATTGACATAAATTTCATTGTCATAATCATGTTCAAGATAGAGGGGATGTAACACTTTTTGCATTCGATGGGAGGTTGTTAGACCTCATGAATCATTTTGAAAAAGCACCAAATATGACAAGAGCCGCTAGGCTTGTTAGCGAGGAGAGATACATGTTAGGAAATGATCGAATGGGTGTAGAATTCTTATGTGGCCTCACCAATCTAATTGAATAATACATCCTTTCATATAACACTAGATCGAGTACTACCTGAGGAGAGGTTCTCGACACCTATGAGAGATAAATAGGTGTTTCAATGCCTAGAATGTCTCTATGCATGGCTGAAATAGGCCCTCGATCAACGTTTCCTCTACTTCTCAGAAACCCCACGCATCAAGGCAAGTAGAATACCCCTTGGTTTTAGTTTCACCCCTCCTACTACCCCTGGTGGTGGGGACTCTGATGGGATAAGTGGTGGTGGTTTCGGTAGTGGTGGAAGCACTGGAAATGGTGCCCCTAGTGGAGCCCGTGGTGGTGGCTCTGGTGGAGGTCATGCTGATGGTTCTAATGGCACCTCCAATGCTGGTCACAGTAGTGGCTCCAGAGGTGGTTTTGGCAGTGGTGGTTTTGGGGGAGGTTCCACTAGAGCTTTGTCATCTTCGGACCCTATTTTGAATTCTCTCCTTCAGAATATGAGTCAAATGCAAACTAATTGGCAAGCCTGTCTCAAGTCGCCTCCCAACCTATCTATCAGCCCTTCTCCCGACATAGTACTTTATCTATAATAATTCCAAGCACTCATTTCCCTTAGGGAATGGAGATTCCTAAGTTCAAAAATTATGGTGGTAAAGGGGTTCATAGACACATGTATCCGCTTTTAATGTGATGTGCACATATTTCTTTCATGACAATTGGTGCAGGAGCACCTAGGACAGACTAGGCTATGGGTAGTCTAGGATAAATTTAGTGTAAATGCTTTTCTAAGAAGGTCATGTTGACCATTGGAATTTGAGTTAGAGTGTTTTCTTGTCTTGATCAGGAGTGATCAGGAGGGAGGTTGTAACTCATGTTTCTTAGTTGTTTAGGAGTTAGCAATAATTGGAAAAGGTGGCAAAACGGGACATTTTGCACCTTTTGCCACTTGATTATGGAAATGTCCGACCCAAGGGATTGGTAACTACCTTGGAGAGGAGTTATAAGGAGTTGCTCGAGCTGAGAGCAGGGTTGGTTGGTTTTTGATTTGTAATAATTTCATGGAGTGCAATTAAGACTGTGATATTGAAGAACATCTTCTGGTTTATGGTTTTGGATTTATGCATTGATGGTTTGATCAGATGTTGAGAGTAGAGTAGGTAGTGTAATTCCTTTTCAGGCATTGCTTAGTTTAGTAGTTAGCTTGTTGCATTGGTTCAAGCATTTGTTTTTGTTAGATTAATTCATTTCTTGCAATTTTTGTTCTGACTATCAGACCAGCAGAGATGGAGCTCTAGACCATGTTTCCCCTGTACCTGGTGTATGGGTTCTTGGAAACAGAGGCTAGACTCCATGTTTGTACATAAGTTAGAGGTAGGAGTCCTTAGGAGTCAGGAATCCATGGCAAAAGACTGTTCCTAGGCGAGCTTGGCATTGCCCAGCTAGGACAGTCAAAGAGTGTCGAGCACTAAGGTTGCAGGGGTGCCAATCTCCTAGTGAACCACGGTGTGGAGAGGATGTGGATTTCCTTGCAGAGGCTTGGTAACAAGAAGGAGGCTTAACACAGACCGAAAAGTGGCAAACAAACTGACTGATCTCAAGGAGGTCAGAAACTAGCTTAAAACAAGCCTAAATTTGCTAAGGGTTGGAGCAATGTACGAACAGTGGAGGCTCCAAACCCCAAAAATCTTCAAGGTGTGGGAAAGGGTACCACGAATCCCAAGAAAAGATTTGGATTCATTTGGAGAATTTGGGCACACTCTCCATTTTTCTTGGGTTAGGAGGCCTAGTTGGGGCTCTAGGGCTTGTAGCCTTTTTCTAACCCTAGGAGAGGGTTTGGTGGAAGCGATGGAGAATTGGATTCTAGTAAATGATCAAGAACCCTAATAGGTTGCTATGAAGCTTTTTACTACATCTCTACACCCCTGCAAGAACCTAACGGAATGCTGGGAGTAATTGGCCTTTAGGGAAGAGTAAGGGTCAATGGTGAGATAGTGGCAAGGCACCAAGATTGGCTTGGTGGAATGGAAGAGTGATGATAGTGGGGTTGGCCAGTAGGACCAGGGGTACCTATACCTTAGATAGGACCTAAAGGTTAAGGTGGGAGAGTCACCTAGGAGTTCTTGAGAACAAGGACCCAGAGCATGGGACAATGAGTGTTCCACCCAACCCTTCCCTATCAGATTGGTATTAGAGCAGTTAAAAGATTTGGGATAGAATCTTGCATGTCAGACCTTGAATCTAGTGGTTCTACCATCATGGTGACAAATGCTGAATTGGCTAAGATGGTTGAAGAACAGGAGGAAGAAAATAGGCTAATGAGGGAAAGAATAGCCCAACTTGAGCAAGTAATGAGGAGCGCACAGTTAGAAGGAAGGATACCAAAGGAAGAAGAGGTTGCAGAGGAAGACAAGACCCCTGAACCTGACCCTGTTTTGAAAGAAGAGCCTTTCTTGAAAGCATTGAAGGCTTTGAGTGGAAAAGCACTTGAAGGCATACCACTGTTTAGTGGAAAAATGGAAGTTGATTTAGTTGTGGATTGGATAGAGGGAATGGAAAACCATTTTGAGTGTGGTGGGGTCACAAAAGCACAGAAGGTAAAGGTGGCAAAATCAAGGTTAAGAGGTTCTTCCTTGACATGGTGGAAGTTCATTCAGACAGAGAGGGAAAAGGAAGGCAAGCAGCCTATCTCTACTTGGAAGGGAATGGTTGCCAAGGTAAGAGAAGCATACATGCCAGATGACTATGAAATTCAGTTGCATAAGAAAAGACAGAGCTTGAGGCAAAGAGACCAAGATGTGAACTCTTATACTGAGGAGTTTCAAAAACTTTGCATGAGGTCTAATGTGACAGAGGATGAAAGTCTCAAGGTGGCTAGATATCTTAACGGCTTGAAGTGGAACATTCAAGAGGAAATGACTCTTCTAAGTCCCAAGATAGTACACCAATGTTACCAATTAGCTATAAAGATTGAGGAAAGAAGCAAGAGGACACAAGAACAGACTTCTAAGAGCAGAGGTAAAGGTAGAGATCAAAGAGATCAAAGAGGACAGCGAGGTGGCTACCAAGGTAGAGGCAATGACCAAAGAAACCAATGAGAGTTTAAATCCACATATCATGGCAATGAAACACCTTCTAGAGGAGGGTATAATAGAGGTAGAGGTTCTCAAGGAGGATCCACTAGAGGAAGAGGAGTAGGCAGGAGCAATTCATACTTTGCAAACATGAAATGCTACCATTGTGGTCAAGTTGGACACCCAGCTTATAGGTGTCTGGAGAAAGCATCTTCATCAAGCAATGAGAAGAGAGTGGATTATGCACAAGAGGACACCATGAGTCCTAAGTCACCTGAGGTTAGTCACATTGAATCTGAGATGGGAGATAATTTGATGTTTAGAAGAGTGTTGATCAGACAACCGGTCAAGGAAGAACCGAAACAAAGAAGAGCTCTATTTAGAGTGAAGTGCAAGATACTTGGTAAAGTATGCAAGGTCATTGTAGATTCAGGTTCAACAGACAATATCATCTCAGAAGAAGTAGTAATGAAACTGAAAATGAAAAAGGTACCCCACACTAACCCCTACAAGGTAACATGGCTCAACAAAGGGCAAAGTGTTCTAGTGAATGAGCAAGTAACAATGGATTTTTCCATTGGAGGGTATAAGGATAAGTTAGTTTGTGATGTTTTACCCATGGATGCATGCCATCTACTATTGGGAAAACCATGGCAGTATGACATAAGTGCCATGTATGATGGGAAAGAGAATAGCATTTCCTTCGAGAAGGATGGGAAGACTTTCAAGTTGCAGTCACTGTCAGAAGAAGAAGAGGGATAGTCAAAGACACCAAGTATCATGTTGAGAAGTGGGAAGGAGTTCCTTAACAACCTACATCAAGGGGGTGAAGGATATGTGGTTATGTTACAACCTAAAGAAGAAGACAAGGCTGAAAAGACAGTCATACCCGGAGCAGTCCTAAAGTTGTTGGATTAGTTCAAGGACATTGTAAGTAATGGTGCACCTACAACTCTACCACCAAAGAGAGCCATAAGTCATCAAATTGAATTCATACCTGGAGCCTCATTGCCTAACAAAGCAGCTTATAAGCTTACACCGGATCAGAATCTAGAGGTAGCTAGGCAAGTGCAAGAGTTGTTGGATCAAGGATTGATTCAAAAGAGCATCAACCCATGTGCAATACCGGTAGTCTTGGCAACCAAGAAGGGAGGTAAATGGAGGTTATGCACTGATTCTAGAGCAATAAATAGGATCACCATTAGGTATAGTTTCCCTATTCCTAGAATTGAAGACTTAATGGATTGTCTTGGAGGAGCTCAATACTACACAAAGTTGGATCTGAAGAGTGGATACCATCATATCAGAATTAAGGATGGTGATGAGTGGAAGACAACATTTAAGACAAATGATGGGTTATATGAATGGAGAGTGATGCCATTTGGTCTCTCCAATGCCCCTAGCACATTCATGAGGCTCATGAATGAAGTGCTCAAAGACTTCATAGGGGTATTTGTGGTGGTATACCTTGATGACATCCTCATATTCAGCAAGACAACAGAAGAGCATTTAAAACATGTGGAGTTGGTTCTTAGAAGGTTGCAAGAGGAGAAGTTAGCAATCAATCTAGAGAAGTGTGAGTTCTTTAAGCAAGAGCTTGTATATTTGGGTTTTGTAGTATCCAAAGGATCATTGAAGATGGATCCAAGTAAGGTGGAAGCTATCCTAAACTGGCCTACACCAACCACAAGGATTGAGGTAAGAAGTTTCCATGGATTGGCTCGTTCTATAGAAAATTCATAAGGAACTTTAGTGGTATATGTGCACCAGTCCTAGATATAATCAAGGGTGGTTTAAAAACTAAGTTTGTGTGGACTCCGAGCTAAGAAAGGGTTTGAGAAACTGAAACAAGAGGTGGAAACTCAACCTATTCTCTTATTACTTAGTTTTGACAAATTGTTCATTGTTGAATGTGATGCAAGTGGAGTGGCAGTAGGAGGAGTGCTAAGTCAAGAGGGCAGGCCATAGCCTTCTTTAGTGAGAAGCTCAATGAAGCAAAGAAGAGATATTCAACTTATGACTTAGAACTTTATGCTTTGGTTCAGTCACTTAGGAAGTGGAGGCATTACCTTCTACCCAAGGAATTTGTAGTCTTTACCGACAATCAGGCACTTAGCTATATGAATACCCAAGAGAAGTTGAGCAATAGACACTTGAAGTGGATGGAATACATCCAAGCTTTTACCTTCACCATCAAGCACAAGAAGGGACAACTAAACAAAGTAACAGATGCATTGAGCAGGAGGTTGTTGACAATGCAAGAGATACAAGTGAAGAGCATAGGGATTGACAGTTTTAAATATCTCTATGGGGAAGATGAAGACTTTTCAGAGGTCTATAAGGTATGTTCTAACTTTGAGAACCATTTCCATAGCCAATACTCAGAGTATACATTGCAAAGTGGGTTATTGTTTAAAGGAAATCAATTATGTGTTCCAAGAGGGTCAATGAGGGAAAATCTCATCCAGGAAAAGCATAATGGAAGTCTTAGTGGACATTTTGGCATCAACAAGACTTTAGAACTAGTGCAAAGATTCTATTACTGGCCTAAGTTGGCAAGAGATGTTAGAAAGTATGTGGAACAATGTGTTGTGTGTATGAAAGCTAAGGGAGGAGCTAGTAATGTTGGTCTATATCAACCCCTACCCATTCCTAACAGACCATGGGAGTGTGTAAGCATGGATTTTTTGGTAGGCCTTCCTAAGACCAAGAATGGTTTTGATAGTGTCTATGTAGTAGTGGACAGATTTAGCAAAATGAGTCATTTTATCCCTTGCAAAACTACTCATGATGCTAGTTACATAGCTCATCTCTTCTTCAAGGAAGTTGTAAGGATCCATGGATTGCCTTTGAGCATTGTTTTAGACAGGGATGTGAAGTTCATGAGTCACTTTTGGAAGACTCTATGGAGTAGATTCGGTACCAACTTGTCATTTGGATCAGCTTACCATCCTCAGACTAATGGTCAAACAGAGGTGGTTAATAGGGTGCTAGGTAACCTTCTAAGGTGCCTAACTAAGGAGTATGGACAGACATGGGATATGGTTATCTCACAAGCTGAGTATGCTTACAATGATAGTGTGAACCGGACCACAGGGAAGAGTCTTTTTGAAGTTGTGTATGGGATGCACCCAAGAGGCATATGTGAGCTCAAAGATCTTGAGCTATGGAACATAGAAGTGGACATGCAAAGGACTTCAGTCAAACCATGAAAGAGATTCAGGAGCAGGTGAAGAAGACAGTCACCGAGGCTACAAAAAAGTTCAAGGAGAAGGTAGATTTGTCAAGGAAGGATGTGCAATTTGCAGTAGGAGACTATGTCATGGTCCACCTTAACAAGTCAAGGTTGTAGAAGGGAATGTCAACCAAGTTGCAAATGAAAAGAGTAGGACCATGCAAGATATTAGCCAAGTATGGTAAAAATGCATACAAGTTAGAGTTACCTACCGGTTTAGGAATCTCACCAATTTTCAATATAGCTAACTTGATCAAGTACAAGGGTTTAGTCAATGATGTAGATCAAAACAGTAATGAGATCTTCAAGGACATCAGCAATATATCCTTACCTAATCAAGACAAGCCTTAGGTAGAGAAGATCTTGGAGTCAAGAGTGAAGAAGGCTACAAGACACAAGGTATACATGGAGCATCTTGTCAAATGGAGGAATAAGCATGAATCTGAGGCTACATGGATGGATGAAGCTCAGCTCAAGAGGTAGGGAATAGATGTGTCATTACCCTCTCCTAACATTCCTTAGAGTTTGTGTAGAGGGGGGAGAATGGTGCAGGAGCACCTAGGAAACACTAGGCTATGGGTAGTCTAGGATAAATTTAGTGTAAATTCTTTTCTAAGGTCATGTTGACCATTGGAATTTGAGTTAGAGTGTTTTCTTGTCTTGATCAGGAGTGATCAGGAGGGAGGTTGTAACTCATGTTTCTTAGTTGTTTAGGAGTTAGCAATAATTGGAAAAGGTGGCAAAATGGGACATTTTGCACCTTTTTCCACTTGATTATGGAAATGTCCGACCCAAGGGATTGGTAACTACCTTGGAGAGGAGTTATAAGGAGTTGCTCAAGCTGAGAGCAGGGTTGGTTTTTTTTTTGATTTGTAATAATTTCATGGAGTGCAATTAAGACTGTGATATTGAAGAACATCTTCTAGTTTATGGTTTTGGATTTATGCATTGATGGTTTGATTAGATGTTGAGAGTAGAGTAGGTAGTGTAATTCCTTTTCAGGCATTGCTTAGTTCAGTAGTTAGCTTGTTGCATCGGTTCAAGCATTTGTTTTTGTTAGGTTAATTCATTTCTTGCAATTTTTGTTCTGACTGTCAGACCGGCAGAGATGGAGCTCTAGACCGTGTTTCCCCTATACCTGGTGTATGGGTTCTTGGAAACAGAGGCTAGACTCCATGTTTGTACATAAGGTAGAAGTAGGAGTCCTTAGGAGTCAGGAATCCATGGCAAAAGACTGTTCCTAGGCGAGCTTGGCAGTGCCTGGCTAGGACAGTCAAAGAGTGCAGAGCACTAAGGTTGCAGGGGTGCCAATCTCCTGATGAACCACAGTGTGGAGAGGATGTGGATTTCCTTGTAGAGGCTTGGTAACAAGAAGGAGGCTTAACATAGACCAGGAAGTGGCAAACAAACTAACTGATCTCAAGGAGGTCAGAAAACTGGCTTAAAACAAGCCTAAATTTTCTAAGTTAAGGGTTGGAGTAGTGTACGGATAGTGGAGGCTCCAAACCCCAAAAATATTCAAGGTGTGGGCAAGGGTACCATGAATCCCAAGAAAAGATTTGGATTCATTTGGAGAATTTGGGCACACTCTCCATTTTTCTCGAGTTAGGAGGCCTAGTTGGGGCTCTAGGGCTTGTAGCCTTTTCTAACCTTAGGAGAGGGTTTGGTGGAAGCGATGGAGAATTGGAGTCTAGTGATTGATCAAGAACCCTAATAGGTTTCTATGAAGCTTTTTACTACATCTCTACACCCCTGCAAGAACCTAACAGAATGTTGGGAGTAATTGGCCTTTAGGGAAGAGTAAGGGTCAAGGGTGAGATAGTTGCAAGGCACCAAGATTGGCTTGGTGGAATGGAAGAGTGATGATAGTGGGGTTGGCCAGTAGGACCAGGGGTACCTATACCTGAGATAGGACCTAAAGGTTAAGGTGGGAGAGTCACTTAGGAGTTCTTGAGAACAAGGACCCAAAGCATGGAACAATGAGTGTTCCGCAACCACTTCCCTATCAACAATGCTCTAATGGCAAAAGATTTACACCCTTGATCTCTCAAGGATACAACACTAGAGTGGTATTATTCCTTGCCCGACGGTTCTATATTCTCATTCGATCAATTGGTCAATTAGTTTCTCCAACAATTCTAGGCTAACATCAATCCAAAGATGACCTTCTCAGATCTCGTCCAATGTAAGTAGGGAGAGCACGAGAAGATAATTGTTCATTGCATGATATGGCAGCTCTTTTCACAAATCTCATACCCACTGCCTAACTCATACATGCAAAAGGTATTCATAAGCAGCCTGCAGCGAGCCTTGCAGGAGAAATTTTCCTTAATGAAATACCCTTCTTTTGCACATCCATGTGTTGCGTTGTGGGAGTACCAGCAAATGGTGGTTCAATTTGGGGGGTCCTCCTTACACTCCCATTTCGATGGAAAATCTATAGTGTCCATTTCAGGAAAAGGAAATTCTGTTGCAAATGTAGTTTCTGCCACTAATGATCATGGCCTTGGGTGCAACATAAGATTTACAAAATTATCTAAATCTCATTCTTCTATTCTACAAAAGTTATTGAAGGATAAGATTATGACATTTGAAAATCCTCACCCTTTGAAG
>VDFB02238763.1:0-59546 GCA_007258455.2 Sequoia sempervirens | reverse complement strand
GGGCCGAGGGTTGAAGCCCAGGTCACTAGGCCCAATTAAGGCACTTGAGGCCACAAGGAGCTTCATGGCATGTGATTCTTCATACATAATTGTTTAAAGTTTGTAACCAACTGTCGATAAATCCTTTCAATTACTCGACAATTAATTCACACCACTGAGAACCTAGTTGTGGAAGACAAAATTACAAAAAAAAGTAAAAAAAAAAGTAAAAAAAAATCAAGCATGTTTTTTCAGACTTACAGCATGATTTTTTTCATCAAGCGAGTCTTTGTAAAAACTAGCCAAGTTTGTTTTGTAAACTTAGTGAATCTTGCAGAGAAACTTGCGAGTTGTCTGCGCTAACTCTAACCACAAATCCCTGGCAAGTTTTTACTCATTGAGCAGAAAAATTCACTAGTCTGGCCAGAACTCACCAAGTTTGTGTTGTAAACTTAGTGAATCTTGCAGAGAAACTCACAAGTTGTCTGCACTAACTCTAACCACAAATCCCTGGCAAGTTTTTACTCATTGAGCAAAAAAGTTCACTAGTCTGGCAAGAACTCACCAAGTTTGTAAACTATGGTTGAAACAGCTGAAGGGTAGGTAGACAGCTGGAAACATCAAATGTCATTATAATATTTTTAACTTACATGTACAGGCTCTTCATATGTAAATACTTACTAAGAAACACAATTGGCAACATGGTCATATCACATACAGCAAGGGAACCTAGATCCTCAAGAGGAAGTCAAAACCAAAGTTTGAAAACTTGGACTCGGCAGCCCAAAATAGGACTCGGACTCGGGACTCGGCAAAAAACTCGGCTAGAACTCGGCCAAAAATAATGAAAAAAATCATGTTTTAAAGCTGAGAAAGCAGCCTCCAGCCGTGGCAAGAGTCCAGGCACAGGACTCGGGAGTCCGAGCCAAGTCGACTTGGCCAGCTTGCAGACTCCCGAGTCCGCTGAGTCTGCGGCAAGTCCAGCAGAGTCTTCCAACTATGGTCATGACAACCCTAAAATAGCCCAACTTAGAAAATCTCAGACTCACCTAGACCCAAAAATTTAAATTTAAATACATGTCCAAAAGGTACTGCAAAGCATGCTTCATTAGTTTTGTCCATAAAGCCCCAAAACAAGAAAGAAGCCAAATCACTTAAAACACACGTGATATAGTAATTTGTCTAAAGCAGGGTTTAAAACATAAAAGTTGTCTCATATATCCAAATGCACATGCCCAGCAGTGCTTTTAGCCAGGGTTTGGACCTTGAAAGAAGATTCAAGGAATGGACAATCTGTCTCAAGCATGTGCTTGACAGAGTTTAACCAAAACAAATCCTTGAAACAACATCTTAAGTCATCCCAAGTGCATGCAGCCAAGTGTTGGACAAACTTAAATGCTTAAGGAAAAGACTAGCAGTGTTTTGAATCAAAATTCGAAACTCCAAAAGATGGACAGAAAAGATGAATAGCACAGACAGTAGTTTTTGAAGTGATTTTGCAAACTAGAAAAGCACAAAGTGAGGACTTTTCATTCCATACTTTCATTGTGAGCAATTGCAGCGAGTTTTAAGCTTTGTGGCAGGTTTCTTGGTGTTTGATCATCATCAAAAAACAGGAAGGTGTTTGAAGAGTGCATCCTTGGCGATGTTAATCTGCAACAATTTTGCCAAGTTTTAGACCTTTAGTTATAACAACAGGGTCTTCAAGTCTTTCAGCAAGATGAATTTCAGCAGTTTCAGTTTGCAAGGTGCCATAGAAGGTTTCAATCAGTTTTATTCCAGGTTTAGCAATAATGCATATTCATCTGGCCTCTGGTTTAAAACATCTACAGCTGCAACTTTTGTGAAGTTTCAATCCTCAGAGTTCTGCAGGTTGTCAATAGCTGTATCATCATTGTTCACCAGTACAAGCATTCACACCAGCTTTTAAGAAAGAACTTGAAGATTCCTTACAACCATTCTTAGTGGTACAATTACAGAAAACAGTGGAGCAACTGCACTTTCATAAAGCTAAAATCAGTGCCACAACAAAAGTTACAACAGTATGGTTGCTAGCAATTTTCAGACAGGACAATGAACAAGCAACATACTACTATTATATTTATCATTTCCTTCACTCTTCATTCAAGGTATTTCAAGATTGATGATTTAATGTTTTTCAAAGGTGGTCATGTAAAGGGTGTGGTCGAGGGTTGTGTCTAGGATAGATTGTCAAGGGTCATTTGTGACAAGGCTTAAGGTTTCAAAAGCAACAACAATTGCACTTTGCAGAGATGTTGAAAGATGATAGGATTTTAGATTCATGTCACAAAGATCGTTTGGTGAATTGACAAGGACATTAAAGTTTTGAAGTTTCTTTTGAGGACCCATCATGGTCATGACAAAAGTGTTGTATCATAATCACTAAGAAACCATTCACATATCAAACTAGCTATTTTTAGCCGTTGTTATTAATGGAGGATAACTATTCTTAATGACCTTCTAGAAGGTTTATCTTATAATGTGCTATATTTGCTCAAGGTCAATTTAAGATTTTCTTATTTTAAACAATGTATTTTGAGACAATTTTGTGTTTTGAGTTTGCTTGGATTGCAAGTAAACTATTTTTAGCATTAAAAATTCAGTATGCTTTTATTATATTGAATAGAATGCATGCAAACCATTTTAAAAATTTATAAAAAATGTTATTGGCACTTAGATTTTAAATAAATAATGTTATTGGCCTTCAGATTTTAAAGAACAGTAATTCAATGCCTACTTGCCACTATTGTTCTTCGAACATGCTTATGTGTTTTTGTGATATTGTGATTGTGTGAACTGAATATTGCTTGATAGTTATTGTCACCTTTGTATTGTGATAGTTCTTGCTGTGGGATTTATGGCTTTGCAGACCACTCTCCATATTTCATTCATAATATCTTGTGTGTTTGTGTTGGACTCATGCTTTTAGTCTATGCATTTATTAAGACACAAAAAGATGAGAAAGTACAGATGGAACCACCAATGGAGAAGCAATTGTTGCAAGAGAGCATCAATTCTCCTACATTATTAAGTCATGAAAAAGAGTTGAAGATTTTATGTGCTCTAACAGCTTTGCTAAAAAAAATTGAGATGGACAAATTATTGTTGACTAAAGATAAGCATATTATTATACTAGATACAAGCGAAACTACAAAATTATGTCATGTTCTTTAAGGAAGACAAGGGTATGCAAGCATCTAAATCAAAGTTGTGTTCCAGTTCCTACTACCTTGCAAGAAGACACCAACTGCATAAGGGATGATAATAAGTCAAGATGTTTTCTCTCTTCATTCAAGGGACTATTTGAAGAACCTTCTAATGACAAGACCAAAGAATTCTAGTCTACTCAAGCTTCACAATTGATATCTTCTCCAAGGATGAAATGTCTAAAGCAAGAGGTTGAAGTTTTTTTCAAAATCTTGATAAAGGGTTGAACATAATCTTCTCTTTGATGTTGATTCAGCTCCAAACTGGATAGTTCACATGCATGCCAAAGAAGAGGTGTGTATTGATAATTCAACAATCTTCAAGGAGCCTAAGCTAAGATGTTTTATCATGAAAGATGAAGAATGCCAAGTTTGCAAGGAGGATCTAGAATATGAAACAAAATTGTGCTTTTGTAGTCTATAATCAAGGTAATTAAATTAAACCAAAGCCATATCCAAGTTGAAATACCATTCATGTGATAGTCATTCCTTACATAATGTAGCCAAGACAAATTTTATGCACCTACCCTATTTTGGCTAAAGGAACTCTTGCACATATATCTCAGCTTCATATTTATCTCCTTCATTGCTTTTGTAACTGAGATCCTCATTTTCTTGCAAAAATTGTTAGTTTGAAAAGATCAAGATCAAGATAACTTTGATAAATTTAACTAGACAAATTATAGCTGGTGTGTACCTAATGTAACACCCACGATTTACTGATAATTATCTTACAAAAGGAGACTTAAATGTAGATTAATAGGGGTACCAACAATTGGCTCTTTCTAGGGACCATGGTATAAAGTTGGAACATAGAATAACTTCAAAATCTCAAAAAAAATTGGCCAATGTCTTATCTATGAACAATACAACCAAGCCTATTCCAACACCCAACCTAAAATAGAACAATAAATAAACTGTCATGTCCCCGATTTGGCGATGGAGGGAGATAGTGTTTATCAACACTAAAATGAAATTTAAATATTTTAAATAATATTAAATGATATAATATTAATAAATAAACTATTAAATAATAATATAAATTTAAATTATTAAAAATAATATTTAAATTGTTCTATGGCCGACTCCCTTGAGTTTAGCGCCTTGAATTAGTATTTGAATTTTATTCTTGTGGTGGCCAACTTGTTGGAAGGCTAATTTGATTTGGTATTTATGCTAAGTTCCCTGCTGGTTCTCAACATCACGAATTTGGACGAATCCTACTGGTTGCTAAGGGATGTAGCCCCCTTTGCTAATCACACTTTGGGATGACACCCACAACCTAAGAAATTTGTGGCTTGTTACATTTCACATATTCCTAAATTACACGAAGTCTTTGAGTTTTATGATACATTGCAGGGAGACTATGAAGGGGTGCAATCACCGACTTGGTGGCCGAGCCTCTGGCTTTAGCCTCAAGCTGTCATCTTCCACACAACATCTTTCTGGAGGTTCGAGCATCTGCATTACCCGTTCTTAGGCATTGGCAGCATCAAGGTGACTCTTTCAGCATGCATATTTCCAGGGATCAAGGGCGAATCTCTCAGTCGGCAAAGGCGATATCCTAGCCAAGCTACCTCATGGCTTCCTAAAGATTTATGATCCTACACTGATTGACATATCGTTACACCTGTGTGAAGTGGCATAGACTAACAAAGGAGACGAGCACCAGACAAAGCATGATCTTCTTGCATTTCGCCATATCTGGATCAGGCAGCGATATCTACAATTATAGCCAACGACTCGGGCTTTGTTTGGATATACCATGTCTTAGGAGTCGGGCTCTTTCTCAGCGAGTTCTGTTACGGTTGAATGCACTGTATGTGATGAATATATAAAGGAGGACATTTATCGCCCATAGCTGCTCTATAAGACTATATTCGCATATTATTCTGTTGCGGCTAATAAGTATTCTAGATTTCATCAGTTTGATCTCTCTGCATTTTCATAAATCAGTGTGATAGTAATTTATTTTATGTGCATCGTTGTGATTTTGAATCTGTTGTGCGAATTCTATTTAAGAGCTACTCATCTATTTAATTTTGAGCAAGCACCTTTCCATCAACTTCTGGGCGAATGCATTGTTAAGATTATGTTTGATTGGTATTTTAATTGTCATTTCTGAGCTAGCACATTTCAGTGGTATCGGAGCCACAATCCTGCCAGCCTACAGGTTTGTTTTTGAGAATGCAGATCTACAATGAAAACATGAGTGCGGAGGAAGAAGATGAAATCGTAGTCTCCAAAATTGCTTGATGGTATCGAAGGTACCAAAAGTATAAAGATCTTCTATCATATCAAGAGTATAAAAGAATGGTGGGACTGCGATACCTATAAGCGAGGAGATTATTTGCATCTTTGATGAGTACTTAGGTGAACTTGAGGATATCAAGGACACCAAACCTTTTGATAGGTACTACATGAGGAAAAGAAAGGAAGAGGTCAAGAAACACGACCCAAAGAACTCAATGTTGTTGGAAGAAACAAAATTGGAGTCAGAATCACCAACAATTACTAGTGAAGAAAGGATAGAAAAGAATGAGGGATTGCTTGCTGATTCGTAGCCTACGAGTGATTCGGAGAATGACAAGGAGCAGTCAACATGTTCAGAAGTTTGGACTCCTAGCCATACAAGTGGAAGCCCGGAAGAGGATGGAACCATGTTCACAGGGTCACTTCAGCCACATGAAGATAGGGACAAGCAAGAATCATCTTTTGCTCCTACTAGTGGAGAACACATAAGTCTTCATGGCGACCACAAGGAAATGTGAAACCAGCATTGATTGATCAACTATGTGGAGGTATGACTGCTACTAAAGTTCCATCAGGTGAGCCTAGCATTGCTTCACCAGCCCTACACCTTATTGGTAAGGAACCAATTTGTGCTTTGGACAAATTGGATAGTGAAGATGCTCATACACATGAAAGCAATACAAAAAATTTGTCATGCAATGAACAAAGGAACTTTGATGAAGATGAATTGAGGGATCACTTTATGATTGTGCATACATCCTCTAGACCAGCAATTGAAGAAAATCATGAATCTACTTGTGTATTGATGCCCTACTCTTGTGATGATTCCTCTATTGTGGATGGTGATGATGATGTTGGCAATGCCTTGATTGAATTTGATGACCTAGCTACAAAACATGAGTTGTGTGAAAAAGATGTCATAGAGGTAGCTGATTTTGGGCAGCCTGGTTGTTAACATAAATCAGAAATGTTAGATCAGTTTTATGATGGTGATATTGAAGACAAATCAAAAATACTGCATGGGGGTTTTATGTCCCATCAGTCACACACATTGGATAGGCAATTGAGGATGAGTGATAGTCAAATCATGGAAGCCCTAACTCACTTTGATGACATTCATAAGATGATGGCAGATTTGTACTGGAAGGCCCTAGGTGGTCTTGAAGGACTCAAAGGAGGTATCTCTCTTGATGATTTGCACAGACTCCAAGGAAATTTGTTGGTAGTGAAGTCAAACTTCCTACACTTACTCACGGATAGGGGTCATCTCCTTGCACTTGATGAGATTTATGTGAATGCCTTGAGAAGGAAGGAAGATGAAGTGGATAAGCTCACTCTTGAGCTTAAGGGCAGCAAGAAGGAGGCAAAGAGTGAAGACACGGTGGAAGGACTTGAAGAATTCTATGGAGACGTTTGCAGCCATAGGACTGAGTTTGTAACACACAATTTGCACTTGGAGACATCTCATGGACCAGCACTTGTTGGTAACTATTCCCTCATGGAAAGGGAGATGATTGAGATCGAGGTGAATCTCACACATGAGCATGACGCAGGGGCTGACAGCAGACTTATATCTTCACCATATCATGTTATGAAAGCCAAAGGGATCAGTGTTGAGGGCTATAATTCTCATGGGGAAACTCATATTGGGTCAACACTTGTTGGAGAGTATGAAGTAATATGGAAGAGAGTGATTGAAGGCTTTATAAAAAGGCATGTCAGCAGTCCTAATTTTCTGATTTGGAACAGCAGTCCCTCATCCTTGCGTAATCAGATGTTGGTGGCTCTCACACATGAGAATAAAAGAAGGAAGACTTCTCCTACGTCGACATTTCCTTAGGAGTTGAAGACAAAGACCTGATAGGCCACATCAAGGAGGCAAAAGAGATACGAAGCATGTGGCATGTGAAGAATGAGCCTTGTATGGTAGCCAAGCAAGTGGGGCAATCAGATTTGAGGTATGAATCAGAATTCTTTATTTGTTCACATAACTTGCTTTATGAGGAATTGGTGTCACCTCTTTTGGGGAGCCATTTGAAGATTCACCACATACATGATATGATGGAGCACACACTAAGTGGACCAGCCACAGGTACTATACCTCCATACATGGATGGAGATATGAGTGATGCAGATTTGGGTTGGTCTTTGATCATTCATGAAACACTTGAAGAGTTTACTTGTGATAAGGTAAAATCCCATCATGTTGAAGACTCTTGGGTGAAGCATGAGGCTGTCCTACTTTCGGGAGACATCATGGATACATTTGTTTTTGATTGGAGTATACTTGGAGGAATGAAGTTTCAGCTAATTTGTGGCCCTAGGCATGGAGATATTGTCATAACACGTGGTTTGGAGTTGCAAATACTTGTGTTACAGCTGGGCTATGATGCAAGGTATGAATGTAAGCATAAGGACATTGTCGTTCCAGTCCTAATTCACAAGTTCCTACTCCATGCTTTGATGAGATATTCCTGTCCTACATTGTTATACATGGATCTCCTTGTGGGTACTTGGAGTAGAACGGCTGCTTTGGTGATTGGGAAAGATATGGGACATCTCTTTTGGCATAATGATGAGGCACTATCATCTATTGTTGTTAGGGCCACTACTTGAATCATCATAGGTGTGATTTCCAGATTTCGGGGTGCTATTCTGACCCACATCAGCAGCCCAGGGTGGACTAATATGCTTGTTCATATACCCTTGACGGGAATTTTGCACATCCATGAGAGGTCTCTCAAAGTCAAGGAGATTGTTGGTATTGATAGCCCTACAAGATCCATCTGCCTCTTCATAGTTGTTGGACATGATAGCGTGATGAAATGGGATCTGCACATTGATATGTTTGGTCTACTCATTCAATGGGATCATGATGAGTTGTGTCACAATTATGGGCTTGATGGATTTATATCAAAGTGGAGCAGCGGAAGACTTGGTACACATGGTCATGTCCTCAAGATCATCACGTGTCAATTGACTCAGCATTACCTTGTAGTTGCTTGAGGGCAAGCAACATGTGGGCGGGGAGGATTATCATGTCCTTAATTTGGCAATGGCAGGAGATAGTGTTTATCAACACTAAAATGAAATTGAAATATTTTAAATAATATTAATAAATAAACTATTAAATAATAATATAAATTTAAATTATTAAAAATAATATTTAAATTGTTCTATGGTTGACTCTCTTGAGTTTGGCGCCCTGAATTAATATGAATTTTATTCTTGTGGTGGCCAACCTGTTGGAAGGCTAATTTGTTTTGGTATTTGTGCTAAGTTCCCTGTTAGTTCTCATCATCACAAATTTGAACAAATCTTGCTGGTTGCTAAGGGGCGTAGCCCCCTCTGCTAATTGCACTCAGGTTTGGGACAACACCCCCAGCCTGAGAAATTTGTGGCTTGTTACATTTCGCATATTCCTAAATTACACGAAGTCTCTGAGTTTAACGACACATTGCAGGGCGACTGTGAAGGGGGCCGATCACCAAATTGGTGGCCGAGCGTTTGGCTCTGGCCTCAGGCCATCATGTTCCACACAACAACAACACCATCCTTTTGGAGGTTCAAGCATATGCATTACTCGTTCTCAAGCACTATCGGCATCAAGGTGACTCTTTCAGCACGCATATTTCCAGGGATCAAGGGCGATCTCTCAGTCGGTAGAGGCGACATCCTAGCCAAACTACCTCACGGCTTCCTAAAGATTTGTGATCCTACATTGATCACCATATTGTTACACCCATGTGAAGTGGCGCAGACTAACAAAGGCGACGAGCACCAGAAAAAGCACGACCTTCTTGCATTTCGCCATGTCTGGGTCGGGTAGCAATATCTACAATTATAGCTAGCGACTCGGGCTCTGTTTGGATATACTGTGTCTTAGGAGTCGGGCTCTTTCTCAACAAGTTTTGTTATGGTTGAATGCACTGTATGTGATGAATATATAAAAGACATTTATTGCCCATAGCTGCTTTGTAAGACTGTATTGGCATATTATTTTGTTGTGGCTAATAAGTATTCTAGATTTCATCAGTTTGATCTCTCTGCACTTTCATAAATCAATGTGATAGTAATTTATATTTTGTGCATCGTTATGATTCTGAATCTGTTGTGTGAATTATGTTTAAGAGCTATTCATCTGTTTAATTTTGAGCAAGCACCTTTCCATCAACTTCTGGGCGAATGCATTGTTAAGATTCTGTTTGATTGGTATTTTAATTGTCATTTCTGAGCTAGCACATTTCATAATTAAATTACGTGAAATGGCATAAAATGACAAATGCAAGAAACAAGAATACCTACTTGCATATAGATAGAAAGGAACATATTGACTAGACAAAGCCATCATCAATAGGCTACAAAAAGTAGCAACCCCTTCATTTGAGTTGGAATTGTAATAGTGGCAGCTCATATCCTGAAATCTCTGGAAAATTTTCATTAAGATCCAAGCTTCAAGCGGCTAAATACAATCATACATTGAAAAATTCAGCAGGAAATGGTTGATGTGCATCAATTTTGGGTAGTCTTCTTCCACAAAGAACAACCTTTCGAGCAAATAAAGCTATTGCCTCCTTTCCAAGATATCTTGCAACTAGGAGATATTTGTGGGAAAGATGATCTTTACATATCTGATTTGTTCCTCTTCTCTTGTCACTTTAGCATACTCAACCTTGAATTCAATTAGAGCATCACCCTTCAAGAAGGTTGAAGATGTTTAAGAAAAATTTCAATCACTAGCCTCAGACTCTCCAATTCACAATTGATATCTATTATGCACCTCATTCTTACAATTCATCATCTTCTTCATCGGTCGAACTTCCATTTAACAATCCCATCCAGGTCCAATTCTTCAAGCAATAGATAATTATCAAAGTATATATGTTCTACAAAAATATCCTTTTTAGGTGACAAACTTTGCCATCCATCATCCCATAGCAGGAGGCCTTGAACAAATTTGATTTCTTTAGCTTTATCAATGTAATCAGCTTCAAGGAATATGTCCCTAAGAGAGGAAATAATTAGACTCGTCACCCTTAATTTCATAACTTCTATGTTCATTGATTAACCATTTTTCTTCTTCAAGCATATCCAAACCTAGCATTAACACATTGAACACTATTGAATACTCAATTCATGGTTCTTCAATTTTAATTTGTGCAAGTTCTTGAAATAGTCCCTCAAATGCAAAGAGGAATTCCTCCAATTCTTCTTCCTCTATTGTGTAATCAATACCTTATTGCTCAATGGAAACCATTAAATCATCAATTTGTTTCATGGCACCTTGGGAGACTGTAACATTCCGTACCAATTTTTTCAATTTAATTCAACGAACACACCAATACAAGAAGCACCCATTAGGGTTAGTCCAAACCAAACCAGCAGTTTGCAAGTAACTCTTTGCCAAGAATGCGCACTCAATCTCAAGATGAGAAAGATGTTGTCATATGGCAAAGGGTCGTCAGTACAACTGGAAAGAAATTACAATGCTGAAAGTAAACTCGATGCCAAGAATGTGCTTTCCAACCCAAGGTGGGAATGGAGCTACCATATGGCGGTGATACTAAGGAATTACAATGCTAGTTCAAAATGTAAATAGGCGGCAAGCCAGCCTCTTCCACTTATTCAACGGGTATTACAATGAAGCAAAGGAAGAAGTAAGATTGCTGATAGTACTACTGTTCAGCTTACAATGAATTAGAGAGTGCCTGCCAATAACATAGAATAAGAAGTCTAACAATGTTGCAATATAGTATAATGTCTCCTCAGTGATCACAATGACTTTCAACCCGAACCCAACTCAAATGACAAACTTTATGCAAGTTGATATGACAGAAATATGACTGAAAATGCAAAAACAACAACACTGTAACTCACTAAAATGCTCATAACTCTCTCTAGACTAGTCCAAATGACATGAAATCTGATGCAAATGAACACTAGGAGGATGGCAACCAGATTCTAATAAGAAAATGACTCTAAAACCCTGTAAAAAAATTTTCTAAACATTTGTCAAGCAGAACAAAATGGTACGGCCTCTAGAAATGTTCTACCAACAAGATAAAATCAGATTCTTCATTAGAAATCACCAAACTTTGCACAAATGGGCGCCTAGGGCATAGAAATGGTTTTAGCCAATACCCAGAATGAATATATTTTTATTTTTTGACTTATGAGCAAAAATAACATTCAGCAACTTGAAGTCAGCAACACCAAAACTTCACTAACATGCTCAAACTGGACTACAAATGCATAATAACTTCTACAATGCAATTTCTCACTACAAAAACTCACTCAACTACAAACTAACTCTCCACTAGTTGCTATATTTCAAGCAAGAAGTTGAGCCAAGGCTAGGAGGCGTTCATTCCTCGAAGCAATCCAAATTCCATTCCGACAGCATAACATTACTGAAGTCATAAGATATCCAACTGAAGAGTAGAGACTTCCTTTTATAAGCTTGAGAGGAATCTTCTAGAAACATCAAGAAGATGCCCTAATTTTCAAATTTGAATTAATCTCTTTTCCCTCCATGGATGGTGCCCCTTTTCCTCAAAGCAATATTTGACTTTTATTAATTTTAAAAAATCATCTTTCTCTCAAGTTGGCGTCCCTTTTCCAAGCTTAATTTTGGCCTTTAGAAAATATTAAAATAACCTCCTGATGAGGCATGCACCCTTGAGTCCCCCTTTTAAAACAACTTTAAGTGATAAAGCTAGGCTAAGGGGTCAACATTAAAACATAATATTAAAATATAATATTATTTAAATCAACACAACTTATCTCTCCAGAAAATGCACCCAAGGCCAAAAATCAAAATATCAACTGAACTGCCTGAAGAGGAAAGCCAACTGGACTGCTGCCAAAAATAGAATTTACTAAAAATAGTAAATTCAAAAAGTTGCTTGGATCAAAGTGCATGTGATACCATTGCAAAGCTTTCTGAAAACCTAGAAAGAATTTGCAATCCAAAATCCCAAACTCCAAGATGTAGCCGTCATAACTTACTAAAAATAGTAAGTCCAGAAAGGTTGCCCGACGCAGTTGCATGTCATACCTCTGTGAAGCTCTCTGAAAAGCTAGAAGGAATCCAGAATCCAAACAGTCAAACTCCAACATGCAAACCCCTGAATCTTCAAAAGAACCCACCAAGTAGCCAGAAACCTTAATTCTGCCTCTGACTAGCCGACAACACACCGGGGATAGGCCATCAATCACTGAAAAGTGTAGTGCTAAAAATGGGGACATTACAGAGACTTTAACCATATCTGAAAACAGATGATAAGCAGTTTCTTCCTATACAAAATCTTGTTCTCCTCCATGGAAAATTAGCAAGGCCTAAGAGGTAGATGAGAAATCTAACACTTGCTCTTGACTAACTGATGAAGGAATAAATGTAGGTTCTTGGAAAAAAGGAACTATTGATGGCTTTATCCATAAATGCTCTATGTGTACTCTCCCCTTTTCAAGTCTTTGCTCTTTCACATCCACTTGATTCCTTGAACATGCAAAACTATTAAATGTATTACTTTTTTGACACAAAAATTGGTCCATTTTGAATATATCCTATCATAGAGTCACCATTGGATTCATCTCAAAGATGTTGAAGGTTACTTGAAAACCTTCGAAAAAAACCTTTGAGAACTTAACCTAGACACTACCAAATTTTGTTAAAAATTGCCATGAAATGTCAATGTATAGATTTTCAAAGGAACATTGTTCTAAATTTGTTAAAAATACAGATTTAAATAAAAAAATTGCATTTTTTTCCTATTCAAAATGCCTCAGTCTGCAAAAAATATATTCTTTGCTTCCTATTTGCATTTTGCCAAGGTCCTCTATACAAGGATTGCCCTTTCATCATCACATTTTTTTGAGGGTTGTCAATGCCCTTTCTTGTGAGTGTTCTATTCATCATGGTTGGTCAATGTTTTTCCCTTTTGCACCCTTTTTCACTAATTTAAAGGTGTTTGTTCAGGGATCTAATGGTGCTGATCATGTTTCGCCCTTTCCGTGTCCTTGTTCACTAATCTAAAATTGTTTGTTCAAATT
The DNA here is from genome assembly GCA_007258455.2 of Sequoia sempervirens. Classification (NCBI taxonomy): domain Eukaryota; kingdom Viridiplantae; phylum Streptophyta; class Pinopsida; order Cupressales; family Cupressaceae; genus Sequoia; species Sequoia sempervirens. The sequence goes on along the minus strand of VDFB02238763.1, from coordinate 46,035 downwards.
TGAAAAGATCTGAAGCCATTTTTTCACTGATATTGAGGAGATTCAACTGAATTTGATCACTAATTTGAAGCGTTTGTGTAGCATTTGAGTTGCAACATCGGTGACTTCTATTTACAAAAATGGACTTGTGTCTCTGCTTTTTCATTACGTTTTTTTGGTACTTTTTATGTTACTTTTAAACCTAACTTAGTAGAATTTGGTGACGAGATTAGCCTATTATTTCGATCCTCGTAGGCTACTTGAGAGTGTGCAAGGATCATCACAGGCGATTGCTTTCGATGTTTGAAGTAGCTCAGTGTTAGGTTATTATGGGAGTTGGGCCTTCGAGAATCTTCGAGTGCATTTTAGGGAACTTTCTATTTTTAGAAAGTTAGGTCGGTGAAGTTGCTATTTTTGGGAATACAGTTCGGCCAGATTCATTTCGAGATGCGACCCAGTTCTGCAGTTTGATGATCAGACGGAGAAATAAGGAGTATTTAATGATTTATTAAATATTTAATATTTTGACTTTATATCAAAGTCACTTTATTGAAATATTTAAATATTTAATTAATTGGCCTATTATAAAGTATTTATTATACTTTATAATAAAGTATTAAATTTTGACTTAATGAGTATTTAATATTCATTAAAATAAAGACGCCAATTATTAATGATTTTCTCCTAAGTATCAAAGGCGAATTAAATCATTTTATTTAAATGAATATTTTAAAAGAGCTTTGGGTCGAATTTCCTCAAGGAGTATATATTTTCACTCAAGACAAAATCGAACCATTATGAGATTATTATTCGACTTTTGTCTTTTTGCTCTGGGCATTGGAGTTTGCAAACCCTAGGGTTTCTGGCAGACAATCGTTTCTGGAGAACGAAAACTCTTCAGGAATTAGGCAGACTGAGACTGTGAAATACCAGTTTAAGCTTGCACTTGGTGATTTCACACAGAGATCATAGATTGGATTCATTGATCGATTTATTCAGAGATAGCAGAGAATAATCATCTACCTATTGAGGCGACTTTATCAGAGACATTATTTCAGAGATCTGGCATTTATTATCTTGAGCCGTACTGCATTTATTGGGCTGCTGTACCAGGCCGTACATTTCTGCAAAAGGCCGTACTTTTTCATTTCAAGAAGAAAACGTCTTGGGTCTTTAGCATCTGACAGTTGTGTATTGGGCGCCTTGGTTTCCTGGGCATTTCTGGAGGTTCTGAGCTGGAGTTGCAGGCTAGCCGTACTATATTCTACATTCTTCATTACTGCTGTAGCCGCCACCAGGTTCCTTAGAAATAAATAATATTTTATTCATTGTTCTTTTTTTATCTATTGTAAAAGCTCTGAAATGATCAATAATAGATGCGCCTATGGTCTTGGAACAATCTTGAGCTTATATCATTGATTTAGAATTTATTTTGAATTTACTAGCAATTTATTAGAAAATCGCAGCTTCTTGATTTTCTCAAAACCCTCAAAAAAACACAAAAAAATCAAAACTTGCAAAAACCAAAACCGAATCAGTGGGGTTCCCGGGCTGAGAACCACCAGGGTTCTTAAGTAGTCTAGGATAAATTTAGTGCAAATTTTTTTCTAAGAAGGTCATGTTGACCATTGAAATTTGAGTTAGAGTGTTTTCTTGTCTTGATCAAGAGTGATTAGGAGGGAGGTTGTAACTCATGTTTCTTAGTTGTTTAGGAGTTAGCAATAATTGGCAAAGGTGGCAAAATGGGACATTTTGCACCTTTTGCCACTTGATTATGGAAATGTCTGACCCAAGGGATTGGTAACTACCTTGGAGAGGAGTTATAAGGAGTTGCTCGAGCTGAGAGAAAGGTTGGTTGGTTTTTGATTTGTAATAATTTCATGGAGTGCAATTAAGACTGTGATATTGAAGAACATCTTCTGGTTTATGGTTTTGGATTTATGCATTGATGGTTTGATCAGATGTTGAGAGTAGAGTAGGTAGTGTAATTCCTTTTCAGGCATTGCTTAGTTTAGTAGTTAGCTTGTTGCATCGGTTCAAGCATTTTTTTTTGTTAGGTTAATTCATTTCTTGCAATTTTTGTTTTGACTGTCAGAACGACAGAGATGGAGCTCTAGACCGTGTTTCCCCTGTAACTTGTGTATGGGTTCTTGGAAACAGAGGCTAGACTCCATGTTTGTACATAAGGTAGAGGTAGGAGTCCTTAGGAGTCAGGAATCCATGGCAAAAGACTGTTCCTAGGCGAGCTTGGCAGTGCCCGGCTAGGACAGTCAAAGAGTGCAGAGCACTAAGGTTGCAGGGGTGCCAATCTGTGATGAGCCTAGCCTGAGCTGACTCATAAACCCTTCTTTGTTCCCTTGAAATTTTGTAAACAATTCAAATGCAAACTTTGAGCTTGCTGGTCTGAGTTATCAGTTTGATCTAGTGCTTATAATCGATGATAGATGCACAAGTGATGTTTTAAGAATGCCTTCCTTAATATCAAAATGAATTACTAGATGTAATGCAATCAAGTTGAGTGTTTTCAAATGCATATAAATGAGATACTACTTGTGATAAATGCATATACAGCCTATAAGCCTTATGTCAAACAGTTGACATACATCCTCATACACTGTTCAAATGATCTTTATAACTCCAACTGATGTTATCTTTTCCATCCATGTTTGAATAGAGATATGCTTCAAAACAAAGTTTCACTTCTGATTTACCAGTGGACCTTAATTCCTTGATAATATTCAGATATCGCAGTAACAATAAAGACTAACATTAACTCTTAACATCAGTTACAAGTGCAGATCTATAAAGCAGCTTACAGAGGGTTATAACAATAATTTTTCTGAGCATAGAAATGACTGATTTTTAACAGCAGTTCGCACTGAAAGTATAACAGGACATCACCCAGAATTGGAGAATGTTGTTCATACTAAACATATCAAACATTTATCAAACAAATACATTCATTGTTCAGACCTGGAAGTTGTAGAGAGACTGAACGTTTGCAGCAGTTGGTACTGTGTCTGAAATCCACCAGTAAGGGTCACATCCAGCACTATGGATGTTGTACAGCCTTTAATGGCTTTACATGTGCTTGAGAATGAAGCTTGAAAGCTGGAAATGTAATCTCAAAAGCAACCACAAAGGAATACTACTGTTCTAATAATAATCTATCAAACCCTTGAAAATCCCTGTGATAAACTCCACTAAAATACCTTAGTACTGTAGCGTTTACTATTCACGCGCACTGTAGCAACCACTGTAGCGTTTTACTGTAGCGTGACACTATTCACGAGTACTGTTCACGTGGCACTGTAGCAGCTAACAAAAATTCCGATCTGCAAGTAATAAATGATATGGTACGGCTGGAGATACAATAGCCTGAGAAATAAGAATGAAGTTGGAAGTTGATCTCTTGTAGATTTAATATTTTCTTCTTCAAACCCTTACTTATTTTCCCCTGTAAGCACGAATGTAACTTCTGAACAAAGCTACCCTGTTAGCAAGCTTCAGCTGATCTTTCACAACCTCAGTATGCTTGATTCTGAAGAGTTGACGTTCTCCAAAACCTGATTGCAGAAACCCTTGTTTCTCCAACTCCAAATGTTCTCAGAGAGAAAAGACAAATTCAAATGATCATCAATAATGAGTTCGATTTGTCTTGAAGAGAAATATATATCTTTTTCCTCAAAAGTTCGACCCTTTTCAAAAAATCAACTTAATTGCATTTAATAATATAATAATTCGCCCTTTTAGAGACTTAGGCAAATTATTAATAAATGGCGTCCATATTAAATGAGTAACAAATACTCATTTAATAATAATAATGCTCCTTTAATATAAAGTATTAAATACTTTATAATTTTCCATTAAGAATTAATATTTTAATATTTCACTTAAAGTGACTTTATAATATAAAGTCATAACAATAATCATTTAATTATTATTAAATGCTCTGTAATTCTTCGTTTGCTCAACAAACTGTCAAACTAGGTCGAAACTGAGAAGACTAGCTGAGCCAAGTGCCTTGCCAAAAATAGTAACCCCTGTCGGCCTGACTTACTATAAATAGTAAGTATCTGAATATCACTCTGTGAGTCCCTGCAAAGGTCCAAACCTGAATCAATTGGAGGAGTAAGGTCCTGAAACTCTGGATAACTGCCAAGGAAGACCCTCTCATCACATTTGTCAGCCTACGAGGGTCAAATGATAGGCTAATCCTTACGAACTCTGATGCTCGCAAAATGGGGACATTACAATGTGCCCTCCTTGAAATTGTTTGTCCCCAAGCAATCTCCATTGCAAAGAAACTCCAATCCTCGGGAGGCCCAAAAGAAGAACTGTGAAATGTCCCACATATCCCTAACCAACTCCTATAGCACCAGCATAAACATAGTTGCGCAAAATATCCCTGGATCCCAAACTCGAAATGGAAGTTTGCCATGCCTAATACCCTTTGACTTCCTTTGCGCTACTCTGATCTCAACTTCACCGTGCCAGAAGTGGTGAAGCAAACCAATGGGACCCATCCAATACACTGTGCCAAACCTGTCGCCACCAAGATACCAAAACAACCGAATCCCACATCCATTCGCCATATAGAGATAAAAATATCTAGAAGCGTCTATAACACAATATCTCTCTACAGCTCCCGCTAAACTCCCATGGATGTGATAACTAACCAAATCATCATGCCAACTGACACCATAGTCATCCTGTAACCATGTACCCATAAGAAAATTTTGTGACCTAGAAGTAGCAAACCCTGTTGGATACATATCAGCATGATGTATAACTGACAGTTGTCCCTGCAACTAATCCCCCACAAATAGCTGAGTCGGGCGCTTGCAGCCGTTAATCCCATCTTCTGAAGATGGTGAATACCCATCCCACAAAGGACTGTATAATCCCGGAGCCAATCCACACCGATGGATCATCAAGTCCTCTTTGTGTGGATCAAAAGAAAAGTGATGAGCACTCCTCACTTGTAGTCACGGTAAAATGCTCCAACCTCTGTAATGGCTCATCACTAACAACACTTGAATCAAGCAGCTGATCCCTCTGACTCTGAAAAACAAGAAGCTGGCATCCAAAATCAGCTGCATGGGATGAAGTAACAGATTTGCTTCCAAGAGAGGGAAACAAATCTATATGAGAGCCATACTCCCAACCAGATGACACTCTGTGAGTCCCTTGTAAAGATGATGGAGTAACGTCATGTACTAACACACAACTCTTAGGAGAATCCACCACAGCCACACAAGAGCTATCAACTGTCGAACCTACATCATTTGTCATCGTACTGGCCACAGGAGAACCTGATGTAACATGTGGTCCTCTGCTGCTCTCAATCCAAGTACTCATCCCAACTGAGTCAACTGCCCCTGTATCTGGCATGGATGTTACCACATCCTCTCTACAACCCGTGGATGTATGATCCTCACCGATTGCCACTATATGTAACTGTACTATATCTGTAGCTGGTGGAGACTGTGTCAAACTCAACTCCACGGTAAGCACGTCCAACTGTGACTGTGACTCTTGAAGGGCCAACTGGGCGCTCTGCAATGAGTCCATAGTCACCTCAAGCTCAACTGGTGAGGTAGAAGCTTCCGATGTGACAGTATCTTCATCCACTTCCATATTTGTGGGCTGCAAACCACAAACAAGCACTTTTGCTTCTTTCTCGATCCCTTCATCAATAGAATGTTCTGCTTTTTCTTTCATTGTTCTTCTAATGTAATTGACCACACCCACTTTTCCAAGATACCAAATCAACACACAATTCAAGAAGCAGTCAAAAGAAACATCATTCTTGAACTCATCTGACATACTCTGATATTCTGCACGGAATATGGAAGCATCATGTTCACATTCCCTTATGAATTGTTTGGAAAATTCACTGAATTCCATTGTAGCAACTCAAATTTCTTTTTGTTCTCCCAACAAGATGGCAGGATCTTGGCTCTGATACCACTGTGATGAGCCTAGCCCTGAGCTGACTCATAAACCCTTCTTTGTTCCCTTGAAATTTTGTTAAACAATTCAAATGCAAACTTTGAGCTTGCTGGTCTGAGTTATCAGTTTGATCTAGTGCTTATAATCGATGATAGATGCACAAGTGATGTTTTAAGAATGCCTTCCTTAATATCAAAATGAATTACTAGATGTAATGCAATCAAGTTGAGTGTTTTCAAATGCATATAAATGAGATACTACTTGTGATAAATGCATATACAGCCTATAAGCCTTATGTCAAACAGTTGACATACATCCTCATACACTGTTCAAATGATCTTTATAACTCCAACTGATGTTATCTTTTCCATGCATGTTTGAATAGAGATATGCTTCAAAACAGAGTTTCACTTCTGATTTGCCAGTGGACCTTAATTCCTTGATAATATTCAGATATCGCAGTAACAATAAAGACTAACATTAACTCTTAACATCAGTTACAAGTGCAGATCTATAAAGCAGCTTACAGAGGGTTATAACAATAATTTTTCTGAGCATAGAAATGACTGATTTTTAACAGCAGTTCGCACTGAAAGTACAACAGGACATCACCCAGAATTGGAGAATGTTGTTCATACTAAACATATCAAACATTTATCAAACAAATACATTCATTGTTCAGACCTGGAAGTTGTAGAGAGACTGAACGTTTGCAGCAGTTGGTATTGTCTCTGAAATCCACCAGTAAGGGTCACGTCCAGCACTATGGATGTTGTACAGCCTTTAATGGCTTCACATGTGCTTGAGAATGAAGCTTGAAAGTTGGAAATGTAATCTCAAAAGCAACCACAAAAGGAATACTACTGTTCTAATAATAATCTATCAAACCCTTGAAAATCCCTGTGATAAACTCCACTAAAATACCTTAGTACTGTAGCGTTTACTATTCACGCGCACTGTAGCAACAACAACGTAAGCGTTTAATGTAGCCTTGGCACTATTCCACGGTACTGTTCACGTGGCACTATAAGCCTTAGAGGTGGCATGCGTGCTGTTCCGCCATCGCGAAATTCGATGCAGTAGCCGTGATATGATGCTGTTTGGAGATACAATAGCGAGAAATAAGAATGAAATTTGGAAGTTGATCTCTTGTAGATTTAATATTTTCTTCTTCAGAGCACTTGTTTTATAAGCGAATGTAACCGAATAAAGCTACCCTATTAGCAAGCACCGCTAGTCTTACTGACACTCAGTGTGAATTCTGAAGAGTTGGTACGTTCTTTCCAAAACTGATTGAAACCCTTGTTTCTCCAATAACTCAAATGTTCTCAAAGAGAAAAGACAAGTCAAATGATCATCAATAATGAGTTGATTTGTCTTGAAGAGAAATATATATCTTTTTCCTCAAAGTTAGAGCCCTTTTCAAATCAAGCAATTCGCGATTGTAATATAATAATTAGCCCTTTTTAGAGACTTGGGCAAATTATTAATAAATAGATCCATATTAAATGAGTAACAAATACTCGTTTAATAATAATATCTACTAATATAGTATTAAAATGCTTTTATAATTTTCCATTAAATTAATATTTTAATATTTCACTTAAAGTGACTTTTATAATATAAAGTCATAATGTATCATTTAATTATTATTAAATGCTTTCCGTGGTGTCTTTGTTTACTCAACAAAGCATCAGCCCAGGTGGCGAAGGCCCAGGCGAACCGGGTACTTATAAAAAATAGTAACCCCTGTCGGCCTGACTTACTATAAATAGTAAATGTCTGAATATCACTCTGTGAGTCCCTGCAAAGGTCCAAACCTGAATCAATTGGAGTAAGGTCCTGAAACTCTGGATAACTGCCAAGGAAGACCCTCTCATCACATTTGTCTGCCTACGAGGGTCAAATGATAGGCTAATCCTTACGAACTCTGATGCTCGCAAAATGGGGACATTACACAGTCTCCTGGTGAACCACGGTGTGGAGAGGATGTGGATTGTCTTGCAGAGGCTTGGTAACAAGAAGGAGGCTTAACACAGACCGGGAAGTGGCAAACAAATTGACTGATCTCAAGGAGGTCAGAAACTGGCTTAAAACAAGCCTAAATTTGCTAAGGGTTGGAGCAGTGTACGGACAGTGGAGGCTCCAAACCCCAAAAATCTTCAAGGTGTGGGCAAGGGTACCACGAATCCCAAGAAAAGATTTGGATTCATTTGGAGAATTTGGGCACACTCTCCATTTTTCTTGGGTTAGGAGGCCTAGTTAGGGCTCTAGGGCTTGTAGCCTTTTCTAACCCTAGGAGAGGGTTTGGTGGAAGCGATGGAGAATTGGAGTCTAGTGATTGATCAAGAACCCTAATAGGTTGCTATGAAGATTTTTACTACATCTCTACACCCCTGCAAGAACCTAACAGAATGTTGGGAGTAATTGGCCTTGAGGGAAGAGTAAGGGTCAAGGGTGAGATAGTGGCAAGGCACCAAGATTGGCTTGGTGGAATGGAAGAGTGATGATAGTGGGGTTGGCCAGTAGGACCAGGGGTACCTATACCTTAGATAGGACCTAAAGGTTAAGGTGGGAGAGTCACCTAGGAGTTCTTGAGAACAAGGACCCAGAGCATGGGACAATGAGTGTTCCACCCAACCCTACCCTGTCGGATTGGTATCAGAGCAGTTAAAAGATTTGGGATAGAATCTTGCATGTTAGACCTTGAATCTAGTGGTTCTACCATCATGGTGACAAATGCTGAATTGGCTAAGATGTTTGAAGAATAGGAGGAAGAAAATAGGCTAATGAGGGAAAGAATAGCCCAACTTGAGCAAGTAATGAGGAGCGCGCAGTTAGAAGGAAGGATACTAAAGGAAGAAGAGGTTGCAGAGGAAGACAAGACCCCTAAACCTGACCCTATTTTGAAAGAAGAGCCTTTCTTGAAAGCATTGAAGGCTTTGAGTGGAAAAGCACTTGAAGGCATACCACTGTTTAGTGGAAAAATGGAAGCTGATTTAGTTGTGGATTGGATAGAGGGAATGGAAAACCATTTTGAGTGTGATGGGGTCATAGAAGCACAGAAGGTAAAGGTGGCCAAATCAAGGTTAAGAGGTTCTGCCTTGACATGGTGGAAGTTCATTCAGATAGAGAGGGAAAAGGAAGGCAAGCAGCCTATCTCTACTTGGAAGGGAATGGTTGCCAAGGTAAGAGAAGTGTACATGCCAGATGACTATGAAATTCAGTTGCATAAGAAAAGACAGAGCTTGAGGCAAAGAGACCAAGATGTGAACTCTTATACTGAGGAGTTTCAAAAACTTTGCATGAGGTCTAATGTGACAGAGGATGAAAGTCTCAAGGTGGCTAGATATCTTAATGGCTTGAAGTGGAACATTCAAGAGGAAATGACTCTTCTAAGTCCCAAGACAGTACACCAATGTTACCAATTAGCTATAAAGATTGAGGAAACAAGCAAGAGGAAACAAGAACAGACTTCTAATAGCAAAGGTAAAGGCAGAGATCAAAGAGACCAAAGAGGACAGCGAGGTGGCTACCAAGGTAGAGGCAATGACCAAAGAAACCAATGAGAGTTTAAATCCACATATCATGGCAATGAAACACCTTCTAGAGGAGGGTATAATAGAGGTAGAGGTTCTCAAGGAGGATCCACTAGAGGAAGAGGAGTAGGCAGGAGCAATTCATACTTTGCAAACATGAAATGCTACCATTGTGGTCAAGTTGGACACCCAGCTTATAGGTGTCTGGAGAAAGCATCTTCATCAAGCAATGAGAAGAGAGTGGATTATGCACAAGAGGACACCATGAGTCCTAAGTCACCTGAGGTTAGTCACATTGAATCTGAGATGGGAGATAATTTGATGTTTAGAAGAGTGTTGATCAGACAACCGGTCAAGGAAGAACCGAAACAAAGAAGAGCTCTATTTAGAGTGAAGTGCAAGATACTTGGTAAAGTATGCAAGGTCATTGTAGATTCAGGTTCAACAGACAATATCATCTCAGAAGAAGTAGTAATGAAACTGAAAATGAAAAAGGTACCCCACACTAACCCCTACAAGGTAACATGGCTCAACAAAGGGCAAAGTGTTCTAGTGAATGAGCAAGTAACAATGGATTTTTCCATTGGAGGGTATAAGGATAAGTTAGTTTGTGATGTTTTACCCATGGATGCATGCCATCTACTATTGGGAAAACCATGGCAGTATGACATAAGTGCCATGTATGATGGGAAAGAGAATAGCATTTCCTTCGAGAAGGATGGGAAGACTTTCAAGTTGCAGTCACTGTCAGAAGAAGAAGAGGGATAGTCAAAGACACCAAGTATCATGTTGAGAAGTGGGAAGGAGTTCCTTAACAACCTACATCAAGGGGGTGAAGGATATGTGGTTATGTTACAACCTAAAGAAGAAGACAAGGCTGAAAAGACAGTCATACCCGGAGCAGTCCTAAAGTTGTTGGATTAGTTCAAGGACATTGTAAGTAATGGTGCACCTACAACTCTACCACCAAAGAGAGCCATAAGTCATCAAATTGAATTCATACCTGGAGCCTCATTGCCTAACAAAGCAGCTTATAAGCTTACACCGGATCAGAATCTAGAGGTAGCTAGGCAAGTGCAAGAGTTGTTGGATCAAGGATTGATTCAAAAGAGCATCAACCCATGTGCAATACCGGTAGTCTTGGCAACCAAGAAGGGAGGTAAATGGAGGTTATGCACTGATTCTAGAGCAATAAATAGGATCACCATTAGGTATAGTTTCCCTATTCCTAGAATTGAAGACTTAATGGATTGTCTTGGAGGAGCTCAATACTACACAAAGTTGGATCTGAAGAGTGGATACCATCATATCAGAATTAAGGATGGTGATGAGTGGAAGACAACATTTAAGACAAATGATGGGTTATATGAATGGAGAGTGATGCCATTTGGTCTCTCCAATGCCCCTAGCACATTCATGAGGCTCATGAATGAAGTGCTCAAAGACTTCATAGGGGTATTTGTGGTGGTATACCTTGATGACATCCTCATATTCAGCAAGACAACAGAAGAGCATTTAAAACATGTGGAGTTGGTTCTTAGAAGGTTGCAAGAGGAGAAGTTAGCAATCAATCTAGAGAAGTGTGAGTTCTTTAAGCAAGAGCTTGTATATTTGGGTTTTGTAGTATCCAAAGGATCATTGAAGATGGATCCAAGTAAGGTGGAAGCTATCCTAAACTGGCCTACACCAACCACAAGGATTGAGGTAAGAAGTTTCCATGGATTGGCTCAGTTCTATAGAAAATTCATAAGGAACTTTAGTGGTATATGTGCACCAGTCCTAGATATAATCAAGGGTGGTTTAAAAACTAAGTTTGTGTGGACTCCAGAAGCTAAGAAAGGGTTTGAGAAACTGAAACAAGAGGTGGAAACTCAACCTATTCTCTTATTACTTAGTTTTGACAAATTGTTCACTGTTGAATGTGATGCAAGTGGAGTGGCAGTAGGAGGAGTGCTAAGTCAAGAGGGCAGGCCTATAGCCTTCTTTAGTGAGAAGCTCAATGAAGCAAAGAAGAGATATTCAACTTATGACTTAGAACTTTATGCTTTGGTTCAGTCACTTAGGAAGTGGAGGCATTACCTTCTACCCAAGGAATTTGTAGTCTTTACCGACAATCAGGCACTTAGCTATATGAATACCCAAGAGAAGTTGAGCAATAGACACTTGAAGTGGATGGAATACATCCAAGCTTTTACCTTCACCATCAAGCACAAGAAGGGACAACTAAACAAAGTAACAGATGCATTGAGCAGGAGGTTGTTGACAATGCAAGAGATACAAGTGAAGAGCATAGGGATTGACAGTTTTAAATATCTCTATGGGGAAGATGAAGACTTTTCAGAGGTCTATAAGGTATGTTCTAACTTTGAGAACCATTTCCATAGCCAATACTCAGAGTATACATTGCAAAGTGGGTTATTGTTTAAAGGAAATCAATTATGTGTTCCAAGAGGGTCAATGAGGGAAAATCTCATCCAGGAAAAGCATAATGGAAGTCTTAGTGGACATTTTGGCATCAACAAGACTTTAGAACTAGTGCAAAGATTCTATTACTGGCCTAAGTTGGCAAGAGATGTTAGAAAGTATGTGGAACAATGTGTTGTGTGTATGAAAGCTAAGGGAGGAGCTAGTAATGTTGGTCTATATCAACCCCTACCCATTCCTAATAGACCATGGGAGTGTGTAAGCATGGATTTTGTGGTAGGCCTTCCTAAGACCAAGATGGTTTTGATAGTGTCTATGTAGTAGTGGACAGATTTAGCAAAATGAGTCATTTTATCCCTTGCAAAACTACTCATGATGCTAGTTACATAGCTCATCTCTTCTTCAAGGAAGTTGTAAGGATCCATGGATTGCCTTTGAGCATTATTTCAGACAAGGGATGTGAAATTCATGAGTCACTTTTGGAAGACTCTATGGAGTAGATTGGGTACCAACCTGTCATTTGGATCAGCTTACCATCCTCAGACCGATGGTCAAACAGAGGTGGTTAACAGGGTGCTAGGTAACCTTCTAAGGTGCCTAACTAAGGAGTATGGACAGACATGGGATATGGTTATCTCACAAGCTGAGTATGCTTACAATGATAGTGTGAACCAGACCACAAGGAAGAGTCCTTTTGAAGTTGTGTATGGGATGCACCCAAGAGGCATATGTGAGCTCAGAGATCTTGGAGCTATGGAACATAGAAGTGGACATGCAGAGAACTTCAGTCAAACCATGAAACAGATTCAGGAGCAGGTGAAGAAGACAGTCACCGAGGCTACACAAAAGTTGAAGGAGAAGGTAGATTTGTCAAGGAAGGATGTGCAATTTACAATAGGAGACTATGTCATGGTCCACCTTAACAAGTCAAGGTTGCAGAATGGAATGTCAACCAAGTTGCAAATGAAAAGAGTAGGACCATGCAAGATATTAGCCAAGTATGGTAAAAATGCATACAAGTTAGAGTTACCTACCAGTTTAGGAATCTCACCAGTTTTCAATATAGCTAACTTGATCAAGTACAAGGGGTCAGTCAATCATGTGGATCAAAAAAGTAAGGAGATCTTCAAGGACATCAGCAATATATCCTTACCTAATCAAGACAAGCCTTAGGGAAAAAAGATCTTGGAATCAAGAGTGAAGAAGGCTACAAGGCACAAGGTATACATGGAGCATCTTGTCAAATGGAGGAATAAGCATGAATTTGAGGCTACATGGATGGATGAAGCTAAAATCAAGAGGTAGGGCATAGATGTGTCATTACCCTCTCCTGACATTCCTTAGAGTTTGTGTAGAGGGGGGAGAATGGTGCAGGAGCACCTAGGAAACACTAGGCTATGGGTAGTCTAGGATAAATTTAGTGTAAATGCTTTTCTAAGAAGGTCATGTTGACCATTGGAATTTGAGTTAGAGTGTTTTCTTTTCTTGATCAAGAGTGATCAAGAGGGAGGTTGTAACTCATGTTTCTTAGTTGTTTAGGAGTTCGCAATAATTGGAAAAGGTGGAAAAATGGGACATTTTGCACCTTTTGCCACTTGATTACAGAAATGTCCAACCCAAGGGATTGGTAACTACCTTGGAGAGGAGTTATAAGGATTTTCTTGAGCTGAGAGCAGGGTTGGTTGGTTTTTGATTTGTAATAATTTCATGGAGTGCAATTAAGACTGTGATATTGAAGAACATCTTCTAGTTTATGGTTTTGGATTTATGCATTGATGGTTTGATCAGATGTTGAGAGTAGAGTAGGTAGTGTAATTCCTTTTCAGGGATTGCTTATTTTAGTAGTTAGCTTGTTGCATCGGTTCAAGCATTTGTTTTTGTTAGGTTAATTCATTTCTTGCAATTTTTGTTCTGACTGTCAGACCGGCAGAGATGGAGCTCTAGACCGTGTTTCCCCTGTACCTGGTGTATGGGTTCTTGGAAATAGAGGCTAGACTCCATGTTTGTACATAAGTTAGAGGTAGGAGTCCTAAGGATTCAGGAATCCATGGCAAAAGACTGTTCCTAGGCGAGCTTGGCAGTGCCCAGCTAGGACAATCAAAGAGTGCAGAGCACTAAGGTTGCAGGGGTGCCAATCTCTTGGTGAACCACAGTGTGGAGAGGATGTGGATTTCCTTGCAGAGGCTTGGTAACAAGAAGGAGGCTTAACACAAACCAAAAAGTGGCAAACAAACTGACTAATCTCAAGGAGGTTAGAAACTGGCTTAAAACAAGCCTAAATTTGCTAAGTTAAGGGTTGGAGCAATGTACGGATAGTGGAAGCTCCAAACCCCAAAAATCATCAAGGTGTGGGCAAGGGTACCATGAATCCCAAGAAAAGATTTGGATTCATTTGGAGAATTTGGGCACACTCTCCATTTTTCTCAGGTTAGGAGGCCTAGTTGGGGCTCTAGGGCTTGTAGCCTTTTTCTAACCCTAGGAGAGGGTTTGGTGGAAGCGATGGAGAATTGGAGTCTAGTGAATGATCAAGAACCCTAATAGGTTTCTATGAAGCTTTTTACTACATCTCTACACCCCTGCAAGAACCTAACAGAATGTTGGGAGTAATTGGCCTTTAGGGAAGAGTAAGGGTCAATGGTGAGATAGTGGCAAGGCACCAAGATTGGATTGGTGGAATGGAAGAGTGATGATAGTGGGGTTGGCCAATAGGACCAGGGGTACCTATACCTGAGATAGGACCTAAAGGTTAAGGTGGGAGAGTCACCTAGGAGTTCTTGAGAACAAGGACCCAGAGCATGGGACAATGAGTGTTCCACCCAACCCTTCCCTATCAACAATGCTCTAATGGCAAAGATTTTCCCTTGATCTCTCAAGGATACAACACTAGAGTGGTGTTGTTCCCTACCTGACAATTCTATATTCTCATTTGACTAGCTCGTCAATCAGTTTCTTAGTCAATTCCAAACTAACATCAATCCAAAGATGACCTTCTCGGATCTCGTCTAATGTAATCAAGGAGGACACGAGAAGATAATTGATTTCATTGCATGATAGCAAGCGCTCTTTTCACAAATCTCATACCCACTGCCTAACTCATACATGCAAAAGGTATTCATAAGCAGCCTGCAGCGAGCCTTGCAGGAGAAATTTTCCTTAATGAAATACCCTTCTTTTGCACATCCATGTGTTGCGTTGTGGGAGTACCAGCAAATGGTGGTTCAATTTGGGGGGTCCTCCTTACACTCCCATTTCGATGGAAAATCTATAGTGTCCATTTCAGGAAAAGGAAATTCTGTTGCAAATGTAGTTTCTGCCACTAATGATCATGGCCTTGGGTGCAACATAAGATTTACAAAATTATCTAAATCTCATTCTTCTATTCTACAAAAGTTATTGAAGGATAAGATTATGACATTTGAAAATCCTCACCCTTTGAAGGAACCTTATCTTGATTGGTATGATGGAAATGCATTTTTCCAATACCATCATGTCCACAGGAATGATACCAAACATTGCATGTGCCTGCGTTATGGGATACAAGAACACATCAATGACGGTACCATCCATCTCAATGGAAAGAAGAAAAACATGAATAAGTCAGTGGTGAAGGAAAATAGCAAGTTGTATATTTATACGGACCCATTTCCGTCTCACTCTACAAACTTGATTATTGATCCTTTTGATGCCTCTCCTAAAGCCTCGACATACATAAATGTGGTTTCATTTACTCTTGTTCCTCCCAAAGCCTATGATTGGTTCATCAGATGCAACATGGTTTTCACCTCACAAGAGTTGCCTTTGAATAACAAGCCCTATCCCTATACATTCCTACTCACCTCAATGGAAACATTATGATAGGAGTCCTAGTTGACACCGTGAGTTCGGTGAATGTTATCACAAAAGAGACTTTGTGGCTAAATTCATTACAGAGGGAGGAATATGAAAAAATAAATTCTATTATACGTACACACGATGGTCTCTCTCACGTTGTATGGCTCTATAACTCTTTCTATCCTAGTAGGACCTAGGGTTGTGGATACAACTTTCAATGCCATTCCAGAATCTGACCTGTTCAAGGTGAAGTTTGGTATCATGTGGCTAGCCTCTATGAACAAAATCACTTATATTATCCATAAATGTTTAAAGTTCTCCCATGAAGGTGTTGTCCATGTTTTGTATGACATTGGATACCAACCACTAGTATCTCGTGGGGGTTATTCTTTGGATCATTTTTGGCCCGCTTCCTCCTAGAATGGACCTACTTTACAAAAATTAAGTACAAAACTAGGGGAAAAGGACAACTTAAAGTGACTCACCTAGTAGTGTAGCAACAAGCTACCTCTTCCTCTCAAAAGGGAAAGGAGAAGCATGCCTGTGCTCAGGGCCTTGCCTCTGTCTCCCTCCCTACAGAGGAACTTTGGGTTACTACTCTTGGATTTAGCATAAGGAGTCTGATGGTGCCTACTTGGCGAAAGCCCAAGCATTCGACGTTTGAACTTCCCATCTTGCCCACGGTGCCTCGACCCATTTGGTATGGTAAGGGGAAGGGTCCTCTTGGGGCGTCCTTTATATCTTGGCCTTCACGGCCTCCTACTACTCCTGTCTCTAAGGTAGTGAATGAGAATAGGTTTTTCATTGAGGAGTTAGAGCTAGCCTCCTCCACTGTTGTTCCATCATCCTCTCAGCCTCTTCCTCTTGTTCCTGTTTAGGAGTCCCTCCCTTTTCCAAAAATGTCACTCATAAATTTAATTATATTTGGTTTTGATCTAAATATTTTTATTTGAAATAATTTTGACCAAATGCACTTTGGAAAAAACTATTCATGCTAGATGTGCACCACATGAGGTTGGAGACGCTTTAGCCAAATAAGATTTTGGTCAAAATTATTTGGGCTTAAACCCCTTAATTTAAAAGGCTACACAACTTAAATGAACTTTTACCTAACTATCACTTTACAATAGATGATATAGAGTCATCAATAAATACACCATATTCAATTTTATAGCAAAAGAAAGCATATCACCGAAGTGATTACAAAATGGTTTTTAGTGTTTATATATCAAGCTACAAATATGGATATATTGGATGTACTCCTATACTTATTTCATCATGTGGTCTATTTCTTCTTAATTCAATCTAATACATTTTCATTTGTAATGGTAATTTTTTTATAATTTTTGGTGGCCTTAGACTCTACCTTAACATGTGGCACAACACTATAAATAAAAATGTCATGTTAACAACCTCAATATTAATCAATATGATAAAACTAATTTCTCATCATTTAATAACAAAAAATATCATTTGTAATGGTAATTTTTTTATAATTTTTGGTGGCCTTAGACTCTACCTTAACATGTGGCACAACACTATAAATAAAAATGTCATGTTAACAACCTCAATATTAATCAATATGATAAAACTAATTTCTCATCATTTAATAACAAAAAAAATTATATTACAAAATTGACTGAGCAACTAGTGGGATTCTTACGAAATCAAACTTGCCTAATTCTAGATTATCCCTCATTAGACTCTCCCCTCATTTATATACACTCAAGAGTTGGCATATTAAACTAAATTTTAGACAAGGACATTGATATTTATATATTTTAGAATAATTGTATCTTGTCATCAATGGTTCTCCTTTTATTCAGGTATTACATCAAAAAAGAGTCATGCTTTTTCTTAGATGGTAATGAGGTTTGGAAAATTAGGGTGCAGTATCGTATTTATTCTATTCATCCTACTAGGAAACCTGCTTTGAAGGGGAATGGTCTTCACACCCTCCTTATAATAAAAGACTATTTTCAAGTTAATATACTTTTATGATAAAAAGTATTTGGTGGTCCAATAGGAAGATATGAAACCTTGACTCCTTTGGAATGGCTCTGGTTTTTATAATTATATTTATACCAATTAGTAAACTATCTAGTGGTCCCCTATGGTGTAGTGTCAAAATCACCATGTCTTGCTAAAACCCCTTGGGTCCATGAGTTGAGGTTTTCAAAAAGAGGGTTAAAAATAAGAATATTTTACCCTAGAATGAAGCCAACATAAAGAATCATCTTTGCAATCAATATCATGAAACCTTTATTGTTGTTATTGGTTCCATCCTAACTTAGATGGTTCACAAAATTGGTATTTGATATTGTAAACCTTAGTGTATGGATTGGAATTTGTATCCTAATACAACATAAAAAAAATTTATAAGCCTCACAAAGGATATTCTTGGATTTCACCTCACTTTCCCATGGTACCCACTCTAAATCAAAGACATCTTTTACAATCCCCATTATCAATTTGGCAACACAAATTTCAAACAATTTCATCTAATGTTCTTGAACCAAAGCTTGCTCACTTTTTCTAGTGTATTCTTTCTAAGGCCTCCCCATTATTTCCAAGTTAACCCACTAGGATATTTTAGATCATTGATTTTCTTTTTGTGGTCATTAAGAGATTCTCAAAGATATCTTCTGGTTCTATTCCAAAGCTCAAAATGCTTGTACCTAGATTCATGATTTCTTTAAGCCTTTTAGGCCCAAGCCTTTCTTGGAATATGGTGTTATTAAATAATTAGCCTCAAATAACCTCAAGATATAAATAGAGTTGGCATGCTTTCAATGTGGATATTCTTTTTAGCATTTAGAAAGAAATTTTATTATTTTCTAGTTGTTATGTTGATAATCATTTCTAGCTTTACACTAAAACTACAATATGTTCTAATGTGTTTATGCATATTCAAGTGCAAGTGAATAAAGTTCCACTTGAGTTTTATCACTCATAGGTTTCATTGGATCATTTGGTTAATGCTCCTTGTGTTGTTTCTAAAGTTCCTCCAACCCACACCTCTTCTTGAGCTCAATCCCTACCTCATGCACATCATTGAGGATGCAGTTAGTGAACCCATGGTAATTGGAATGGTCACTCTCAAGCCTCTTTTCCTCCTATAAGAAAAAAAGGGGCTTAAATATTTGTGCACAATATTAAATTTCTCTAAATTGGATCTATTTTCAAAATAGAGAAAGATTAATGATATGTACACGTGTGTCAGCTACAACCTAACTTTATCGATCATATCCATCAAATATTAGAAAATTAGAAAGTGTTAATTTTCTGTTGTTAATATAATACATTTTTCCAATAAAAAAAATCCTAGAAGATGGTCGATAACCCTTTTTGAGTCATCATTCTCCTTGAATTATGAAAAGGACATGACATCAATTGAAAATGTACTTAATTGTTCTTTCCATGTCATCAAATAAATTACCTATGCATAAGAGAGAAAGGAAAATAAGTTCTCTCTGATTCGGTCCAAAATAGCAAATATTGCTCATTAACAAACATTTCCCTACATTAGTGTTTTCTATGATGCAACTATGGTCGTTCGTCATAAAATGATGGCCGCGCAGACTTGACTTAGTGCTTCAATGTCTTGTAGTTCATGGTTAGGCTCATAGTTTTCATTAGCCTCGTAGTTTCTACCATAGCAGCTTTCAAAATCCCATGGTCGTAGAAGATATTTGCATAGATTATTGTACTTGAATTTATAGACTGTCAAATTAAATGGGACTAAAGTTCACATGTCAAATCAATGAGGTGACATGATAACAAGAAGTGGGCAAAATAGAATTCTTAGATAAAGATCAATGGTTGGTATTCACTTCAACAAAGGCACTCAAGGTCAAGGACATTGGGCACAACAAAGAAGAATTGGTCACATCACTCAACTTGAATGTTTGACAAATGTTTGCCTTAGGCCTACTCAATATAAGCTCTCATGTGACCAACTAAAATTTGTTTGTTTTATTCTTCCCCCTAACCTTAAAGCTTCAAGGGGAATTGAAAAGCCCAAAGGGGGTATAGTTCCCATTACATATTGTCACTAAAATTTTGGCATGTGTCCATTGTTCTCTCCTTGATATTTTCTTAATGAAATGAGATGGGCCCACCTTGGTTGTGTTGAAATGGTGACACTTGATTTGCTTTCTTATATCATAGGTACACATGAGCATGTACCTATATATTCTCACTTATGAGACTAGAATAGACCAACGCAAGGGATTTCAAAATCTCACTTCGTACATTTTGGCTTTAGGCTTCAATGTTAAGGGACACAGTGTAATGGTTCAAATTTATTGTCTCCTAAGGCTTTTAATCAATACTCATTATTCAACATGGAGAATGGGAAGTGACATACAATTTTAATTATGAGAGTAACCAAATTGTAACATGTAGGTTCTTGGACAAGGGTTTCATGTGGTGATGATATATGAGGGTCCATTTACAAAATCTTAATTAACAATATGATGTCACATAAAATAAAGTTTATTTTATAAAATATATATGTCAAACACATACATAAGTTGTGGGTAAGCATACTTATATATTAAAGATATGTATAAGTTGTGGGTAAGCATATTTTAACTAGTCAAATAATTCATTGACAATGATAAATTGCTCATAGAATTGGTTGTAGTTATCAAAATGAAAACAATATAACAAGGGTAACTACTAATCATAGGTCAACATCAAAATAGAATGTTCAACTTGGGTTTAAGGAAAATGAAGGTCGACTTGACATATGAAATAGGGGAACCCTGCCACTTGATACAAGACATTGACATATTTAAATTGCAAACATAGGTAGTGAGCGAAGAAGTTTGAAATCAAACCAAATGATCATGATGGATGGCGAAGGCATAGGGAAACAATAAAGAAAATCAAGAGCCAAAATGAGTACCCTCATATCAATTATAATCAAGGCTATAGAAAAGCCATAAAGAGAAATAGGGTACATTTATAGGACCAAAAATCTTGAATTCAAACCAAGAAGCTTGAATTCAAACTAAATGATCATGATGGATGGTGAAGGCACAAGGGAAATAACAAAGAAAATCAAGAGCCAAAATGAGTACTCTCATATCAATTATAATCAAGGATATGGAAAATCTGTAAAGAGAAATAGGGTACATTTATAGGACCAAAAAGCTTGAATTCAAATCAAATGATCATGATGGATGATAAAGGCATAGGAGAAACAACAAAGAAAACCAAGAACCAAAATGAGTGTTCTCATATCAATTATAATCAAGGATGTGGAAAATTTATAAAGAGAAATAAGGTCTATTCATAGGACCAAAAAGCTTCAATTCAAACCAAATGATCATGATGGATGATGAAGGCACAGGAGAAATAACAAAGAAAATCAAGAGCCAAAATGAGTACTCTCATATCAATAATAATCAAGGATATGGAAAATCTATAAAGAAAAATAGGGTACATTGATAGGACCAAAATCAAGGTACTAAAGGTCATTAGAGTTTGAAGAGGGGGTCCCCGCTTTAAAAAAAAAAAAAGGGAATGTTGTTGAGGTAGTAATAGGTCTAGTAAAGACATTGGAAGTTAAAATATGTTACACAATCAAATCCAAAATAATTTAAGGTATACATTAATTGATTCAAAAGTAAAAGATTTCCCAACCAACATTTTCTAAACTTTAAAATTCTACATTTAGTTTCCAAGCATCATCATACAAAATGATATATTAAATTTCAATGGCAATATGAGAACATTCTATCCATAAGACATTCATGAGTATTATTTATAAATTGTAGCAAAAAAATAGTTTTTGCTAAGAGTTCCTTTTGTGTGGCTATCTTCTATATCATTGACTTCAAAGGGTCTAACAATTTTCTCATATACTTGCTTAGTAAGTGGATTGCACACAATTACCGCCTCTTTCAACTTCTCTATGTGATCCTTCTTTTTTATTATTTAATTTTTATCAAACAAATCAAGAGCTTATTTGAGAGTAGATTATTGATTTCATCTTTATCATTATAAACAATTTTATCTTCTAGTTTATCCTTGACATTTATTAAAAATATTATGTTGTTTGCATATGTTTCAAGATTGTTCCTCACATCATTTATTTATTTTTATTTTGTGTCCTCTACAAACCTATCGACTTCCATCAACATGTGGTCTATTTCTTCTTGAATCATTCTCCCTTTATCATTTGTAATGTTTTTTTTAGAAATTTTGGTAGCCTTATCCTCTACTCTTTCATTGAGAATTCCATTTGCATTCACCATGAGAGTAACCTCAATATGTGTCTAAACTTTGTAAATAACAATGGTATATGTAAAAAATATTGTAAGTCAACAAATTTAATATCAATCAAGATTTTAAAAAATTGTCTTCTCATCAAAATATCAAAAATAAAAATCTATTATAAAGTTAGCTAAGGAGCTAGTAGGATTCATACCAAATCAAACTTGTCTAATTCCAAGTAATCTTTTACACTATAATGTCCTTTATATAGGTAAATTTGCACATCAAACCAATTTTTAGTTATAGTGAGACTAAATCCAATTGTTTCTCGTACTATTAAACATTCTTCAACTATAGAGAGCATTGAGAGTGCCTTGCCCTACCTTAATTTGTATAGGACCAAGAATGTTAGGATCAAATATAATAGTGGCTCCTAGGTGAGCCAAACATTAATAGGTAAAACTACCTTAATATAGGGATTAAACATGCTAGAGTAAAGAATCAATAGGAAACATTATCCAAAAAAAGAGGAACTTCTACAAATAGGTACCTTAGTTTTCACATAGAGAGAGCATCCACTGTGTAAAAACATGTTATACAATAAAAATATTTTTTAATTAAAATACAAAAATTATCCATAAGAATAGCAATATCCTATATGAGCATATCTATTGTTGACAATTTCAAAAATACCATTGTTAATCATTAGAATTATCACATCAAATATTTAACCTCCAAGGTCATTAACATGAATATTATTGTCACCTCATTTCTTATTCATTCCATATGTAGTTGTTGCAGTTGTTCATTAATTTATTAAATGGGCAACATTTAATCTAACGATTACACCGACATCTTTGGCTACTTGTCTTTGTGTGTCATTGAAATTTGTAGAGAATAAAAAAGATAGGTAATTCATTAGCTTTCAACCTAGAACCTAAGTATATGATTAAACACTTATGAAGTTGAAGAAAATTAACATGACTCAAAACATTTATTATTTTTTTCAATTACTACATCCTACAAGGTTTTTCTCTTGAAGCTAATAAAATTTACTATTCAATTTTCTTCATTCATATAAATACCTAGAACAATTACATTTGCATCCTTAATTTTCTTCCCAAGGAAGGATTTAACTCTCATTCATTAGTATTTATATTTTTCCATAATCCATGAAGATGAGTAAGATGGATTTTATAATTTTAACTATGTAAATTTATTTCACATCCAGGTTATGATTTCCTTGAGACTAAAAAAAATTATTTCCCCATCCTTGACATTCACCTAAATATAAGGTTTCTCATCCTTATTTATAATTTTGTATTGTATTTTTTTGTCTCTTTGTACCTCTATTTCCATCCTAGTTTATAATGTTGTATGGTAAAATATTTGTCTCTTTGTATTCCCTTGCAATCATATTTGAATTTAGATCAATTTGATGTCAATAAACTTAAAGCAATTGGATATTTCCTTCATTGATTAACAATCTAGCAGTTCTTCTTTTACTGCATATTAACATGAGGTAACAAGAACCTATAATTTGATAGAAGTTATATACATTTCATACACAAAGTCATATCTTGTTAAAATGTGTATTTATTGACATCTTCATGTGCCTTTCCAACATCTTTGTAGTAAATTAGCAACCCTCTCTTCGTTGACATATTCAATAAATTTCTCTTCTTTTATTCATTTTTATTTATAGATATTTCAAATAGATCAAATAAAATTTCTATAACTAAATTATTGATTTTGTAGTGTTCTTGTATTAAAATTTAAGATCATAACTGAGCATAAATTGCCTACCCATATTGTTTGTTGTTCATTCAAGATATTTTAAGATAAAAAAAAGTTTCAAGCTTTGATGGACAATTGAGATGATAGAGTATTTCCTAACATATATTGTGTGTAAACATCTGATAATGCACATGAGATCAACATTTATTTAGCATAAATTTCCATTTATTTTTACATCATAATTGCATCTATTTCATTTCTTGATGCATCATAATATACTATAAATGGTTGTAAAAATTATTATTGAAGGAATCTTATGTTACCTTTATCATTTGGACTATATATAACCTTTGTAAGACCAGTGAGGGTTTCCCCAAAGCCTCAAATGATTGATTAGTTTTTTATCATATAAGGAAATTGTAGTGCCTAATAGTTCCTCTTAACTAAGTCACAATATCTAGAGTGAGAAAGTTAAGGATGGATTGAAACTTAACTATATAAAAACTATAACATTCATGATCAATTATATCTCCCAAGTATACAATCACTCTTTGCAAAACCAATTTAAAATATAATTTAGTTGCAAGTATAATGAAGTAAATTTTTGGGGCAATGGGCCTAGCTCAATTGGCTAAAGCATCCTGTTGCAAGCAAGAGGTCACGAGGTCTAGTCTCCCCACCATCCAAGTGGTCCTAGAGGGCATGTCACACCAGCATCACCAGTCACGTGAAAAAAGTTTACTAGGTGCACTACAGTTTATAGGGGGACAAATACTTGACCGATTCCTACAGTCTAAAAAAAAATGAAGTAATTTTTCAATTGGTTCAAGTTATCCTTCCTCATTCTTCTACAAACAAGAGAATCATCATAAGTTTGGAATAAATAAACTCAAATAGGACTTAAAATTTTGATGTTGTACTTTGTAAGGTGGCTTAAGGTTCAAATATTTTTAATGGATTGAATTAATAAAGTTCCATTTGATTCTTGTATCTTAGTTGACATAAATTGAATTTTTTCCTATTACAACCAAACAAAACCATTCTACACTGGGTGGGAATAAATATCACTTCACAATACATACTATTTATATTTCACATTCATCAATATTCACACATTTAATTTTATAGGAAAATGAAGCATATCAACAAAGTAATTCTAATACCCTTTTGGAGGAAGTGGGTGATGCCCTAGGTGATTTCTTGTTAGTAGATGTTGCTACTTCTGACATACTTCACTCTACCTTTGCCTGAATTTTGGTTGAAATGGATGTTTCAAAAGGGCTACCTGCTGAAATTTTAATTAAAACTTCAAAGGGTTCTTGGTTATAATCCTTGGACTATGAAGGGATTCCATTCCGCTGTAGAAGATGTTTTAAAATAGGTCACGCTGCTGCACAATGTGGTTTCGAGAAAAATGCTTCAACTTCTTGGTGGAAAGGTGCCTCTCAAAAGCATTATACAGTTGAGAAGAATGTTGATCAACATAGGAGCTTTTCTGAGGTGGTTGCTTCGGAATCACTTCACAAGGAATCCCCTTTGGATGTCACTTCTGGTGGGGTTGTTGATACTAAACATCTTGTGAAAACCCCTAATGTTCGTGAGGTGGCTGTTTCTGAATCACTGGGTCTTGGGATGCCCCCTCTGGTCGTCTCAAATGGCGGGGTCGCTAAGGCAACCCCTATTGAGTCAACGACTGCCATTTCAGGGGAATGTGCTTCAGCTTCCCTTTTTGGTGGCTCTTCAGAAAAATCTTTATCTGTGCTAAGGAATCAAGATGTAAATCCGAATACTTTGGCTATTGGCTTTCATCTTCATGAGAGTTGTGAGCTAGCGTGGCACGGTAAGGCGGCACAAGTGGAAGATGGTTGGATCATAGTTAAGGGAAAAAAAGATAAATCCTCTCGGTCATCTTTCGACATGACTCTTCGCTCCCACAAGAAAAATGTTAAATGCAAATCTTAATTGGTCTTGTTTTGGAGCTGGTCTTTTTCACTGGCTGCTTGTCTTTTCTGCAACCTTGCTCTTTTTTGTTAAAGGGTTCTGAATCCCTTTAAAATCTATTTTTTCCTATATAAAAAACAAAGTAATTATAATAATATTTTTAGATTTATTTATCAAGTTAAAAATGTGGATATCAGATGATCTCTCATAGGCTTTACAAATTAAGTTCAATTATTTGCATATCTACTCTTAAATTTTATTAATTTTAGCATTTACACTTTAACTCTCTTAGAGCTTTCCTCAAAGTACTCATCTAAACTCTTACTCATGTAATTATGCATTAGTTTAGGATTATAAAATGTGTAGTAATAGATATTTTTCATATTATACAAAGTAAATTTATATATGTTAAGTTCTTTTAAAAACATATCAATTGATTATTGTTCAACTAAGTCATAAAAATTAAGGTTGAAAATAAAATTTAAATCAATTGCTATCAAAAATATGATGTGTTAGTTCCAACTAAACCCATTGTACCCAATGCTAGGATGTCATAAATAATAAATTTTGATAGATACAAATTTGGGACTATAGGGAAAAATATAAAAATTATAAACAATAAAATTCATAAACTTTAAAAATATTAATTACCCTCTATTTCTTGAAAAAGTTTTACATAATAAACATAAGACATAGTAGCTCAGGGAAGACCAAGTTGTTGATGTCTCCATTGCTCTTGAGAAGATGGAGAAGGATCACAAAACTAAAGGAAAAAAAAGCCATTCGAAGTAGAAAGGAGCAAGTACCCGCACAAGAGAAAAGAAGAAATATTTCCAAGAGAAGAATGATCTGCTCAACTTGATTGATCTCCATAAGAGCTTTTATCAGCAGGAGTTGGAAGCAGCCAATACCCTCAAAGAGTTATAGTATTTATCTTGTTTGTTTATAGTTGTTTAACTATTCTTTTCTAGTAGTTTTATTGTTGGTTTGTTGTTGGGTCTCTGCTTTTTTGTTTAAGACTGTTTTGAACCTCTAGGTTTCAATTCCCTATAAAACATATTTAGTTGCAGATGTGTTTTCTTTGAATATATTTATTCTTGTATTTTGTGTAAGGGTTTTGAGTCCCTTTAAAACCTATTTTACCTTAATAAAAAACAAACATAAGATGTAGTTAAAAAATATATAAGATATAAATGGATTGCAACTATACATTGTTCCCATTCTTAAGCATGTGACATAGTTTAGTAAGCACTCCCTCTATTGAAAAACTCAATTTGAGTGCCAACAACCAATACATGGATAAATATTTATTGAAGAAGGATAATAATAAGGCATTGAAAAGTGAAAAGTGGCTCAATTTTCCAAATGGTTAAGGTATATATTCATTCCATATAGATTGGAGTACATCTATAGTATCTAGAACATTTTTTTTTAAAGAAAAGTTATGTCACTTTAAGTAATTCTCACAAGTTTTAGAAGATCTACATTTGGGTGATTCCACAATAGTGTGTCCCATTTGTGGGACATCTTGATTTTTGTCTAAAATTACATATTTTTAGAAAAATACATGATTTAAGCATAGAAAGGTTCCACCTAAGGGGGCTTGATTAAAGGGGTTAGATTAAACCCCCTAGGATTAAATCAAATCCATAAGGGAGTCTCCTCCACACCTATCAAAATACTTTAAAAAAAAACTTTGCTTCACATTATGATGGATCAAATGAAACCATTTGGAGATGCCATTTCATAATTGTGCAAGAATGGCCCCTACAGTTACATTTGAGGAGGATGTTGCAAAGGAAGTGGTTGATAATGAATCTTATTTCATAGAGTTGGGGTTGATTGGTCTTTTCAAATGGTTCTAGCCATGTCTTGCTGAGTTGCATCAGTGGATTTCAAAGACCTAGCACCCTGTTCTTGATGGAGATGTTCAAATATATCTCAATGCAAGAAGCTTCTTAGTGGTGGTTTTTGATAATGTTAAGGATAGGAACTCAATCCTCTATAACTATCAATGGAGCTGGGAGGAGCAATATTTGTTGATGTTGAAACCTTGGTACCCCACCTTTAATCCTATCTTTGAATCTTTTGATGTGGCACTACTTTGGGTAAGGCTTTTGAATCCTCCTTTGTAATTTTAGTTTGAATCCTGCTTTGAGACCGTTGGCAATTCATTGGGGAAATTTGGGGGGTGGATGAGGGTTCTTTAAAAAAAATTCACACCACCTATGCTCGCATTTTGGTGGAAACAGATTCTACAAAAGATCTTTCGGTGGATATCCTCTTGAAATTTGCAGGTAGGGATTGGAAACAAGTGCTTGATTATGAGGGGCTACCATTTTGTTGTTGTAGATGCATTAACACTGGTTATACTGCTATGAACTACTCAAACTATAAGTTTGTTTGCCAAGCTACTTGGTGGAAAGAGGTTTCACCCGACCATTATTTGGTGGAGAAAGAGCACCAAGAGGGTGATACTATTGCAAAGCCACCTATAAGGCTCCACCAAGTAAGTCTCAGGCCACTTTTTTGGTAATGGTTGATTCATCTTCTGAGGTTTTGGACAATGTTAAAACTATTGTTGGTCCTATTTCAAATGATTAGCTAGTTGGGTAGTTGGAGAGCCTAAACATTGCTCCCCTTGTAGGAAGGTGCACCTCAATTGAGGAATCTAGGGAGTTGGAAATGATAGGGGAATAGGGGGAAATTTGGAAAGTGGTTCAAAGGAAGAAGAAGCGTGGGGTGGCATTCAACACGCATCTTCGCTCCCATGATAGGTGTGGAGAAAATACTTAGTGGTGGTCTCTGTTTCCAGTTCAGGGGACTCTTTGCATGGGCTGCGAGGGGTGTTGGTTTGGGAATAGGCCCCCCATTGTGGCCTCTCCTAGTTTGGGCCAGGCTAAAAATCCCACATTTTATCTATCAAAAAAATAATAATAAAAATGGTAGAAATAATTATTTAAAAAAAATAGAAAAGACAACTTGAAACCTAGAAAATACAACAATCAAAATTGACACAAATGAAAAATGCTAAAAAGTGTTGATTTTAAATGTCCCACATAAGCCAAAAAGTGGGACACACTATTTTTTTGTCATACATTCCTCATTGATAATAATTATTAGCAAAATGTTTAAGAGTAAATATTATTGTCTTCATTGAGGCTATGATTATATTTTTCAATTGAAGAAACCTAAACATTTCACTAGGATTAATTTTAGAACTATGAAAATCTATGTGAAGATGCAAAAGCACTATAAAATCTAAAATATTTAATTTAAAAAAAATAGCACCATCCTATTCAAATTTCATTAAAAATATCATCAAATTAAAACTTCAAACTATTTACAAATACAAAACCTGCAATTATACCATTCAACAATATAATTAATAGTCAAATATTATTAAAAATGAGACCAATAAATGGTTGAGCATATACATGTTTCACAATAAAATGATAAAAATAAGCTATCCTTCTATGTGGCTACTCTACACTATTTTCTTTGACGATTTCAAACATTTTTTACTAGGTCACTAGGATCCATCTTTTCTATGGTCATTTAGACCATAGCAACACTAAAGTCTACACAAATTCAAAGATAATTAGCATTAATAAAAAAATATTAAATTTAAAATCACAAACAAAATATAGGCTACCTACAACTTAGCCCATAACCACATATGATTTTACAACTTTTTCTAGAGTTGTTTTGACTATCCCTCTAGCTTGATACTAATATGGAAATTCCCTCTCTAGAACCTTCATTATATAGACCTAACAATTACTAACCTACAACACAACACCACTATGGGGTAACTATTTTCACATAAAAGAAATGTTTAAATCATGTGCCTTAAAACAAAGTTGCACAATTTTTTGTTTATATATATAAATATAAAATTTAATAGTAAATTATGAGTGAGGTGACATTTCAATAAGGATTTTGTAGTCTATGAAAGGAAAAATAAAATGAGCAAAGGAAAGTACTAATCAATGAGCATTGTTTGAAGGAAAAAATGTTACCAAAGAGAGAGTAGTTGAACCAAGCACCACCACCATCAAGAGGAGACACAAGAATTTGATAAGGGGAAAAAACAAGAAAAAACCCCAATATTATGAATGGAGACTAAATGCTTAATAATGATACAGAGAGAGAGAGAGAGCACTTAAGCCTTAAGCTTTCTTGCTTGAATGAAGAATGAGAGGAGAGGCACCTCAATAAATAGAGGTGAGAAGAGGAGTTAGAATGTAACTCTCAACTCAATGAATGCCACCATTCATCTATGTGTGTGCAATGTGTCAAGAACCTCTTAAGGAGGTGGCTAAAAATATTCCTTAATAAAGGAATTAAAAATAAAATGTCATCCTCACACATGTTTGAGGAGACAAAAAGATAAAATACTTGTAGGAATTCCTTTGGAATATTCCTACAAGTTAATAAATAATTACAATTAAAGAATAACCTTTACCAAGGAAAGATTAATCTTCTAGAACAATTTCTAAATAATTAGTAAAAGTATATAAATGTGTTATCAAATGGATTATAAGCCTAGCTATTTATAGTCCTTTTTGCCAAGCACTACACATTTTTTTAGGATATTTATATGCATCAAGCCTAGTGGATAGAGTTATAAATATTAGTTTCTATCAACCATTGATAACACTCTTAGATATTATTTATATAGTCTTAAGACTTTCGAGAGCATGATAACTTTAGATATTCTAGATGAGTATATAAGAAGGAAGAAAATTTCAAAGTATTTTAATTTACTAACATTAATATTATTTACAAAGATGCCCAAGAATGTCACAATAAATATTAACCATAAGAATTTGATAAATTCATAATTATCTTCTTAAGTCAATCCATGCAAACAAAATAAAGTTTAAATTTTTTTTCCTTGCTTTCATCTAATCTTCATAAAAGTGCTGAAAATCCTATTAAAGCTGCAAGAGGTCATCTATTTTATACATGGATGCAAGAGTTGCAACTTCATTATGGTAAAAAAGCATAAGAATCCTTCTACATATGTTAGAATGATTTTAACTTCCATTAATGTTCTTAACAAAGTTCTTGTAAAGTGTCTTGGAGGTATGAGTGTCAGTTTGTGGATGAACAATTGGTGTATTTTGGTGTCACTTCACCTACAGTGCCGACCTAATGTGCGGAGTTTAGGGAGGTGTTGATCAATATGATGGAGTTATTATAGGTCCCCTCTGACCTATTTTGATGTGTTACAAGTTTTGAATTAAGGTGCAAAGTGTGTGCATTTGAATCTTGAGCCAACAAGTTGTGTTATGTACAGTACATCTAATTAGGCTAACCTAATTGATGATGTTGGTGTTTATGACTGTAATGGGTATAAATGTAAGTTCATTTCAGTGTTGTGGATATGAATATGTATGTAATGTAATGTGAAGTGTGCGAATATAGTGCAAAAATGATATGAATATAAGCAGAGTAGAGTATGAAAGTGGTGTAGTATGAAGTGTGTGGATTCAATATTTTGAGCTCTAGAGGAATTGTATCTCCTACATATTGTAGATGCATTATTAGCAATTCAAATCTTGGCAGTGAGCCACCCCTCTTTTCTATTTCTCTTATTCTCTGGATAGTGAATCCTCTGGACAGTGAGTTCAAAAGGTAGTGAGCCATTTTGTAATATGTTATGACCAGTTATAATATATTGTGAGCTAATCCTCAGTGTAGTTTTTCCCTTTTTGGGTTTTCCATGTAAAAATTTGGTGTTCTTGTGTTATGTGCTTTGATGATTGCTTTCATGGTTTCTTTCCTTACTACAAATTGAATGTGATGATTTAAATGAATATTTAAATGTTTAAGTAGTTTCAAAGAATACTAATTCACCCCCCTCTCAGTATTCTGGGTGTTCAACAACATCATCCAAGAAGCATAGAATGCATAAAGATAAGATATAATATTAACATAACAAACCACTTCAAAACATGAAATTGGAACTGAGACACTACACAGACATTGAAACATATTCACCAAGCCGCTGGAGCAAAGACATCAAAGTAGAGAAATGCAAAGCATTTTTTGGACCAGTTAGACAACCAACAACACTACCAACCTTTTGCAATTCACTAAAACCTCTTCGGCAACATAGGTGACCTGAAAGGGTAGGAGTGCAACATCCACAAAACACTAACTCTGAATCCCAAACCACAAGACCAAATCTTCAACAGTGGAGGAATGTAAAGCATTCTCCCAAGCAGTCTTCAAAGCAACTTCTTGAACTAAAAATATTAAAAAACTTGAGGCCAAAAAATTCTTTCAAAAACATATGCTTTATCAAGAACAATAGGAGAGAGCATGGAACATACTATAGAACATCAACAACATCTCTCCACTATCAACAATACTTCTAATTCTCATCATAATGCTTCTAATCCTCATCTTAATAGATTATTATGAAATCATCTTTGCTAAAAACAACAATGCACTATACAAATTTTCTTGACATAAAATAAGGCATGACATCCAACCATGAACTTTAGCAAAACCATCATACATCAATGTTAGCCCAAACAGAATGTTATCAACAGTGACAACCAACTCCAACAATCTTCCTTGCTTATCAAGTGTTGATAACATGAAAACCACAAACAATTCCCCAAGTGTTGTCATCAATCACTGCCAAAAATCTCACAAACATATGTAACAATCTCACCAAGTGTTGACATCAATGACAACCAACAATCAGTGTTGACATTGATGACAACAATTTCCAACACACTCTAGCAACTAGGTCACAATCATATTGAATGTGTTCATTTGCTTAGCTATACAAACACCATACTTCATCCTAAGGGTATACATGTTCTTTCTTAGATTTTTTTTTTTCTACCAACTTCTTGCAAAGGGCTTGTGTGGTAGATTCTTCATGTACATTTCAAAACATGATTTTTTTAAAACAAAATCTAAAGAGGCCCTTTTATTTTTTGTCCAATATATCCTAGATGAATTATTATATTACAACGGTTTTGATCTAGCTATTACAACCCATAGATCTTTATCTATGAGTGTATCATCCACCTTAAGCTTCCATAGCTCAAAGTTACTATCTATAAAATTCTTCATTGCTATCCTTAATGTGCTTGCCATTTTTCCTATAACAAGATCTTATTTTACGTAAGTTCACACTTAGTCCAAGATGAATATAAAAAACCTTGTCCATAACACCTACAATTTGAGGTGATTAGCTTTGATAGTAAATGAAATGAAGCAATGGTGTGCAATATGCTTCCTACACTAAACTTTGAGGGGGGTATGTGCAAAAATAATTAATACTATAGTTACAAAAACAACACACAATAAAATTATAGGTTTACACGGGGGAAACCCTTTTGGGAGAAAAAAATCCACACTCCAAAATATGAACTAATTGTATTATCAACAACAACAGTTACAATACAATATTTATGAATATGCCCTTATAGGAGTATCACCAACAAATAAAATTGGAGTAGTTTTGGTAGCATGAAAATACATGCAGATTAACCATACATAGCTCCATTCCCAAGCACAAATAAATAGGAAAATATCATACCACAAACCAAGAGTAGTTTCTAAAAACTATGAGTAAAAAAAAAACCCAAAATTGAAGTTATATTTGACCCAAATTCCAATGCCCAAGTTGCTCATGGTCTTCTAGGCTATTTTTAGAATATGCTCTTATAACTATCATAATCTATCATATATTCTATCATATGTAACTCTTCAATTTAGGCACTCCATTTAGGCATATTCAAACCCATTTAAATTTTCCTTTTGCCTTGTCATATTGTTGGTCAATATTTCAATATAACTCCCCTATAATCATGCTCTTACATGCCATAAGTAACTCCCATCTTACAATTCCATGATGACATTAGATTCTATTACAATCTCTTACACAATTCCTAAAATATCCAAAACATGATAAATAATGCCAACACAAAGAGGGAAAACCTATTTTCTATATGAGGCTAAAATCAATAAATAAATACAAATAACTAATAAATACAAACATTAGGATGCAAGGTTGAGACACCTTTCCCAACAACCTAGGGTTGTTATCCCTTCTTCTATGAATAATTCTATAATCAATAATGGAACCTTTGATATGAAATCCCCTTGAGAATATTCTAAAAATTCTATGTCCTTGGTTTCAAAATAGACTGATCCTTGGATTACCCAAGTGATTATGAATGATTTCATCATTGTCTAAAACTAATGTTTATTTCCATATTTCCATGAGTAGTTTACTTCTCTAGTTTTATTCTACTTCTAGAGATACCAAACTATTAATCCTCTTTTTAGTGAGTTTATGGTAAGTTTTTCTTTTTGTGTAATCCATGCCCATAGTGAACAAGGAAAAGCACACTAAAATTCTTCTTCATGAGGTCTAAAGAATTCTAATGTCATTTTAGTATGAAGTAATAGTTATTTCTACCTCTTCTCTCAATAATTTGGTAATATTTTTGTTCCACTATCATGCATGTCTCATCAACATGGCTTAACAAGATCATGAATAACAAAGGATAGTGTATCACCATCACACAAACCATCATCCATAGATATATTGCTAAAAGGTAAATTTACATCATCATCAATCACATAGTGGGTGTAGTATTTGTGAATCATGTATACAAATATAGTAAAGTCCTCTAAGATAGATGTGAAAGCATCATCAAGGTTTATGAAAAAGGAAAAGTGAGATAGGCATGAAAATACCTCACCCATGGAACATGTAAGATCAATGATGTGGAGGAAAAGATATAATATCAATAAGGACCAAATAATAGAAATCAATAAAGCATGAAAACAACTTTAATCCTTGATATATGCATGAAGATAATCCCAAGGTAAAGTCTTATAGGGATCCATATCATATGACCTAGTAATAACACACAAACAAGAAAGGGAGGGTGGGTAAGAATAAGAGAGATAACAAATAATGAAAGCCCAAACCCTATGCAAGATAGAGAAATGAAACATAAATAAGGGTAAATCTAAATCATATTCAAATATAATGTAAATGGTGCAAGCAATTAGAAATGTCATATTTGGAACAATAATGAAGAAGGATAAATCATAAGAGGCATAAGACTAGTCAAGTTTATCAATTTATATAAATGAACTTAGTTTAATTAACAAAAATGAAGTAATAATAAATAAAAATCTCTAGATATTAGAGTCAATTTATAAACACTACACAAACATGTTCATAAATGACAACTAAAATTGACAAGGAAGACTAGTTTACTTATCTAGGAATTGTAATATTCTATTATGGATGATGTTATTTGATATTTCCATGCATCTAACTAATTAGAATTGTGTAAAGCAACTCCTATTAGGTTTTAAAATTTATTATTCTTTGCTTCGGATTATTTTTGTAAGTGCATATCTAATATGGCATCTACAAATTTGAACCTTTTCTATCGATTCAACCTTCTATTGTGAATTTAAACTTGTGACCTAATTTATACATAATTGTGTTCACTTCTTGTCTAAACATGTGGCACCAATATACACAAGTAGAGTTTTGTGTGCTAGGTTCAAGAGGTGATTGGATTCCCTCATTTTTCTTTAGTCAAACCCTTAGATCAATTCAACATTTTTTAGTACTTCAAAGACACTTCAAGTAGCCAAACAAATGCTTAATTAGTTCTTATTTATGTAGATGATGATACTAAGTGCTTGTGTGATGTGAGTTCTTAGTATAGATGTGTTCCCTTAATAATTCCTAGACGCTTCCTAGATGATGATACAATAGTGCCCTGACGTGTCAATTTGAATATTTAATGTTAGTCATGGAGTAATGACTAGTTATAAAGGGGTAAACTTAGGCCAATAATTAAATTTAAATTTTAAGTTTCAAGTCAAATCATAGCTGTAAATTTGAACCAAGTTCAAATTCTTAACTGTGAATTTAACCTAGGTCAAGGAATGTTGAATCTATATATTGGATTTGAATACTTTTTTTCTATTGATAGAAGCAAAAGAATTACAAATTAGGAATTACAGCAACAAGTAAAACATCAGTACATAACGCTACTACAACAGGAACACTTAGAGAAACTGTCCAGAATACATGAACACTTAGGATGTGTGTGAGATCAAATTCAATCTAATATCATGTTATTTACTAACTTTTATGCACAAATATTTTATTTGTATCTTAGTCATTACATATAAGTCAAATGAGTCCAAAATAAAGAGGAACACATGTAAGGTATGCACTTTTCACCCTTATAGTTACTTATTTAATGACATATTATAATAATTTTATTAGTATATAAAATACAATATAATGCATTTATATATTTATGAAGAAAATAAACATATTTTTTTATCGTAAAAATCTAATAGTTGTTACATTTATAATGTTATAAGTCAAAAGGGCGTAGTCAAGTGGTAGAGCCATTTATATCTCATGTTAGAGATTAAGGTTCAAATCTCCCCAGCTAGCATCTTAGCCTTGATAAGCATGCTAAAGTGGTAGTCCCACTTTTGTTACTTGGTAGATAATAATAGTGCCATGAGTGATAGACATTCAAGCCAGAGAAGCATGCCAAAGGTGATAACACTCAAGCTAGAGGAGCATGAATTAAGGCATTCAAACAAGAGGATGATGGAGGAAATAATGTTCAATTTAGAGAAGCATGCTAGAGGAACAAAGGAGGAGACAAAGTGGAATAATAGATGTCTTACATGAGGAGAGAGGAGAATAGTGTTCAAATTGGAAGAGCATACTAGAAGATTGAAAGAGACGGTGGAGCAACAATTAGGAGGAATTG
Organism: Sequoia sempervirens; assembly: GCA_007258455.2. Lineage (NCBI taxonomy): Eukaryota > Viridiplantae > Streptophyta > Pinopsida > Cupressales > Cupressaceae > Sequoia > Sequoia sempervirens. The sequence goes on along the minus strand of VDFB02238763.1, from coordinate 9,599 downwards.
ATGTCTTGTAGGAGGAGATAGGAGGTGAGAAGGAGAAACTTTAAAATTGTAAAGTGCATTGTAATTGCAATAATATCTCGAGTGATAAAACATTACTTAAAGTGATATCCCCACAAAAAAATTGTATGAAATGTCCTTTAAATAAAACCCTCACATTTTCAAAGATGGGTCCCAATAAAATCCTAGCTAAGTAGTAAAAAAATTTGTCATAACATAACATGCAATCTGATTCAAATAGGATCCTTTGAAAAAGAAATTGTTCCTCTACACACCAATCTATACAACTTACCAACACTTGTAAATTCCAAACACTATTTCACAAATAGTCCTTTCCATTCATTCCCTCCGTTAATAGAATCTAATTCCTTTGTCCTACTGCACGTGAACTATGTTTCAAAATTTTAAAGAATATGATTCCGAAACGGATTCCTTAAATGACTAGTTAAGGCAATGATGTCCCTTGAGTTTTGTCTTCGATTCTTTGCAACAAAATTGGTGGATTCTTTACAAACCATTGGCCTTCGTTCTTTTTAAGATACTCTCAAAGCAAATTCTCCCCCTTGCTATTTGGTGCACTCCCCATTCTCCCAAACTCGAAAGTCAAAAGTGTTGTTGCCCTTTTTCATGAAAAACAACATAAAAGTAGCTCTTCGCATAAATATCTATAAATATCTAAGGGTGGGGAATAAATTAAGTGATTAATTTCTTTAGGTTGAATCTTATAAGTTGAAGCAAGTAAATTAATTGGAATTGGAATTGAAATTAAATATATGTTAAAATTGAAATAAGAGGATCAAAGAAGTAAATTTTATTTGATAATACATTGTAATAAAAGTTTGATGGTAGAGATTTAAGATTAGATAGTTGATTAGAGGTTTGGAACACATTGAATATGATAATTTAAGTTTTTAAAATAAAACTGGAGTGGTTAAAATCATTTTTTAAAAAAAATTATGATTGATTCTAATTTTGATTTTGTGTCTTGCATTTCATGTTTCTTGTGTTGGAGATATTTCTATAGATGTTTCATTGTTATCATATTGATCATGATCATGATCATGCATATCTAAAGATTCATAATTGAAAACTATTGTAACATATTGCTTTTTTGAAATTCATTTTTAAAAAGTAAATAATGTTGAAGCACTTAGGCCAATCACCATATCACACATTGTATAGTTGATGCTCACTTATATGTAAGCCCTTCTTATATTGTCACTTGTTTCATGTCTTCTTGTGTAATATTGACATGTGATGAAGTAGCTCCATTATATTTATGATATTCCTTATGACTAGACATGAAATGATCACCCTTATCATATTAAGGCATTATGAGTCTATTGCCTCTACCATCAATGTGCTTGAATTGTATGAAATTATTATCAATAATATCTTGAATTTTATGATTTAATGTGGCACACCTACCCATTCCATGTTCTGCATCCTATGGTAATAAAAAAATTATCTGGCCTTGAAATATGATGAGACACCTTTAGATGTATTAATTGATTTAATGAGAGACAAAGAAAGGATTTTGTGTTGTAAATTTTATTTTAACACTTTATAGAGAGGAGCCTCCAAGCTAGGAAAGTCTCTAAATGTTTTTGGTTTTTCTTTGACAAATTTATCATTAAATGTAGTGTCACATTACATGATGTGTGACTTCCTATGGAATAAGGGATACACATAGGGAACAATATGATAATCATGTTTGTTAAAATAATATGAACCCCAAAAATGATGCATAATGTTTATTAGGAGACTTAATATGTGAGTCTAAAAATGATATATCATGTGAAAGTATAGATTCACCCATAAGAAGCCCTGATTAGTGACAACTAAAGGTGGAGATATTTGTGTCACTATGTAAGAATAATGAGACATATCAAAACCTCATCATTTATAGATCCTCTAAGTGCATGCATTGTAAAGGAATCATGATGTATGTGAACATAATACAAGAAGATGAAAGATTTAATATGTAGATATGCATTGGTATCTCCTCCAAAATCATTAATCGTGGGATTTTTAATTATATGTGTAGTATAAAGAGGAGGATAAAAACAACATGATAAACTAGAGGATTTCCAACACATTTGTGTCACCAACAAAGAATGTAAAGTAAAACTATTTAAAGTAGAAACATCATTAAGATGCTCATTAGATAAGGAACAAGAAATATCATCAACACCATTTGGTGAAATAAATTTGTCACATGAATCATAAACCCTAGATGTATCAATAGAAGCTAGGGCCAAGACATTAGAGGAGTGTAGTACTATTTCACAAACAATATGAGAATTAAAGATGTATAACTTACACTATCATTGTAGAAAGAAGTACTAACTTAAGTTGGTTGAAAAATATCATCATAGTGAGATAAAGCAACATCATGTGAGGGAGGAAATAAATAATACATATAATAAAAGCAATCATCATGTACCTTTTCATTAAGTAAATCACAACAAGAAATAAAGTTACTTACTTGATCAAATCAATTTCATTAATTTTAGAAGGACTAAAATCAACGTGGAGCTCACAAATAATTGAAATGAAATCCTCTAACATGGAGGGAAAGGTGTTTGAAAGCTTTATGAAATATTAAAAATGTAGATACAATATGTAATATCAATGGAACATGAAGCAATATCCATGTGATAGCTGGAGATGGCATCTTCAAGGATTAATATGCAATATGCAATATAAATTATGAAAACATATTAAAATTATTTGTAAAGGAATTGACATAAGTCGAGGTTAGGGGTTGGTTCCAATCCATAATTAAATATTTAACAATGAGCTACAAACAAGGGAGGATGAATCCTAAAGATGATAATCTACTAGTACTAGTAAACCTTGGATGAAGAATTAAGAGCACAAGGACTAAGAAAGTATAAAAAATGATGTGAAATATTAGAGCACATAATCTAAAACTAATAAAACTAAAAAGCTAACCCTAAACACTATGCATGCAAGTTACATGTTAACACACTTTTTCATGTTCTCATCTCACATTTCTCACTAACATCTTAACACACTATCTTTTATTGGCTTTAGGTCCTACTTGAGGAATCTTGTACTCTCTCTCTCTCTCTCTCTTTGTATATCTATATGTATAATTATGTATCATTTTCATCCTCTTCTTAATGATGGATCATAAAGTGTGATTTGAAACACCAATACAAAAAAGTTATACATACCTTTTTTCCAAAAGTTTTATGATACAAAGTCTCTATTGTTCTCATTATGAGCATCATAATAGACTTCATTTTTATTAATTTGAGTTGAGCCAAGGTTTCAGTGACACTCCTTTGGGTAGCATAAACAAAATAGAGAAAAATAAATTTTAATTATCTAATTTTAGAATGAATAATTAGAAAAAATGGTATGTTAGATTTGAAAATGAAACCCTAGTGTGGTAGCTAAGGGTGGGTAGGGTGAGTGAAAATGATATTTCAATTAAAAAACTCTAATTGAAAACGATATATGTCAATTAAACATAATAATTTAAATAAAGGGTTGGTCTAAAAATAATATGTAATTTGATCAAAATGCACATATGAAACCATGATATAAAACCTTAGAAAAAAGGTTGGGATGTGTAGGACTAGATGATTTCACCAAAATGAAAATAAAAAATAAAGATTCCTTATTGTTAATCTAGACTAATTTGATAAAAATGAATACACATAAGCAACAATCAACATAGATTATTGCAAGTTAAATTTATAAAGATGTAGATAATTGAATGCTAGGCTAGGGAATTAAAATTTTGCAAGGAGGGTAGTACTTAGCTCAATAAAAATGATACAAATAGATAAGATTCTAGGTTTTGTATTTTGTCAATCCTTGAAAATAATGCCTCTTTATTAGTGAGATTGTTTGGGATTTTTTTTTAGATCTTTTCCATTTTAGAGAAGAATTTTATGGTTATGGGACAAATTTAGAACTATAGATTTGTACTTGTGAGACACTTTGGATTCATCATGGTGATCTATAGTCCATTATGTTTTATAACTTCACCTAGTATACAATTCTTTGCTCTATCTTTTCTTGAAATTTGGGGATTTGATAATATTGAAAAATACTTTGTTAGGTCATCATACATGACTAAGGAATTGCATCTTGATCAATCCCTTCAAATTGAACTATATCAAAAACAACAAGAAAGCATCTAAGATGTAGATTCTTTACTTGTTTTATTGAACCAAATCAAAATATGTTGTTATTGATTTCTCTCTAGAATTATTTAATTCTCAATTATATTTGATAATGATAAATAGTTATAATGAAGACCTTGAATATCTTTAAATATTAGCACATAACATCAAATTGTGTCAAAAGTTTGTTTAACCAACTCAAGGTAAAAGGGTAAAGGAACCTAGTCAACCAAATGTCAATTTTGAATTTTAAATGGACAAGGACAAGTTCACAACCATAAGATCATACCTATATCAACAAAGTTTTCCTAAAATAAAATAATAATCAAATTTAGGTGACAAACAAAGGTGCATAAATAGTCATAATAAACAAGAAAATAAATTAGATGTATAAATGAGTATATTAATAGATAAAATTGAACTAAATGTCTAAAAATATGTACATGTGTAAATAAATAAGGAAGCTAAGAAAATACATCAAACTTCATAGAATGCCATATTTTATCGATAGGCTACATACAATGTGAGATTTGAGCCTGAAACACGTCTCACAGTGTGAGATTTGAGCTTGAAACAAGTCTCACACCTGCAAACAACTATTGAGTCATCGAAAAACAAGTTTCAACTATCGTTAAATGGTAAATCAGTTGTCGTTTAATGGTGAAAACCTCCAAAATTTGAGGTGAAAGCCTCCAAAATCTCACTTATCATGTAAAAGCCAAAAAAATATTAATTTTTCAATTAGATGAGAACATTATATTTTTATTTGGAGTGGTTTTTACCAATTTGATGGCAACTTTCCTTTTTCATTTGCATTGTTTTATGTTTTAAATTTACATGCAAATATTTCAAAATCAAATAATACCTAATTTCTTTAAGGAAAAAATCTAGATTTGTCTAAGTTTATTTCATTCCATTATTTGATACTTATTATTAATTATTTAATGTAATCACATGTATGCAACTAGAACTTGCAGCATATTGCATCCATACACACCCATGTAGGTGGGGGATCAAAAGTGGGGGATCAATAGGGCTAAAACTAGACTAAACTAAACACCAACTATAATAGGGGGTGGCGAGGGACAAGGCTTATCTATAGAGAGGAAGGAGTTTCTGGGGGAACGTGGTAAACCCAATCTAGAGAAGAGTGGTAGGTGGTCCTGCGAAGCTTTCAGAGAAGGGTAGCCTAGTGTGTAAGCACATCAATGAACCACGAACCCTCAGACCTAGCTAAGATGAGGGGGTAGAGGAGATCCCAAGTACGAGCACAAACACATATTCTCTAACATATTAACATATGTATAATTTTCTATGACATAATCCTTGAACCTTCTTTAAATGCAAGTGCTAATATTTATCATTATATAATAATATTAAACATTATCTCAAACCAAACATAAAACCAAATAATAAATAACACCTAAATATACAAATTTCATCATCTGAATTTTTATTTACATACATCTATGGACACCAAGAACACTCTTTTCCGCATGTGAAACGAGGTAACGTGACCCTTCAGAATTCTATGAAATGCAATACATTCCTGAATTTGAGAATTGCTTAAATAAATGATATTAACAGGCTGTTTGCATGGAGAGGTGTCTCTGGGAGAAGCTCCATCCTCCACCTGTCCACTGTCTCCCTGGAGCTGAAGTAAACCGTCAATTGACGTATAAACTGCTATATTTTCTTTAAACGGATGCTCTGTTTACCTTGAATCTGATCTAACTCCTTGAGCGGCCCTGCCATGGCACCATGAAAATGCCCTCCGCACCTGTATATGCTGAAGTCTCAGCCCTGCGCCTCGTTCTGAGTACGTCATTCAGCTGCTCCGTCGTACACAGTTTGTGGATTTGAGTTCCTCAAAGGCCTGCGGCAGACTGCTTCCCTCCGGTATTTTCCGATTTTCGACTCTATTTTTTCTGAAAATATTTTCTTTTGGCATGTTTTTGTGATTGTATCAAGTGACAGTAATGTAGACAAGAATAATAGTAATAGGTAACCGTTGCTTATTGAGTTCATCAACGGCAAAGCGTGCAGCTGCAATGGCTTTCTGTGTTACAGGTTGTGTACGGCAACCGCACAGGATTCCAAACGCCATTGTCGCTGCAAAGCCTGCTTAGTAAACTGTCAATGTTTCTCTAGGTTAACTTTCTTCCCACCTGGTACGCTTCCTAGCTTAGCTCTGCCTGTTCATTTCTCTTTGTTCTTCGTATACTATTTGGGCATTTCACTCATTTAACACGACCTAGTTAATGAAATTTGTGGTAAATCTCTTCCTATGGTTTTTTTTTCTTAATTTTTGTTTATAGTAATATTTTATTGAGTATTACAATTTGATATCATAAGATAAAATGGGACCCACTTAGTATAGAATTTATATGAATAGGTTTAATCTCATATTAGTAACAATAATGAAACACACCTGCTAATTTATAACCCATTACATACCCTAGCTATTTCTTAAAAGGTCTTGTCTCCTACATTCGTAAGGAAACATAGTTATTGTTAGTCTAATGGGTTACATCTCATAAGAATTAAAAGTTGGCTACTAAAAAGATTTATGGATATAGTTAATTATTGCAATGCCCTTCAACTAAAGTGGTTTCTTAAGGAAGCTTTAAGTATTGTAATTCAATCCAACTTAAACTATTTGATTTTATCTAATGAGAAATAGAGAGAAATAGGGATTGGAAATGGCCCAATAAGAGCAGGGCTTTCATGTATTCTTTAGAGGGTTACTAGTATCATCTTAGTCAAGTTGTGACACCCTCACTTCTAAACTTAGGTTCGTAGAACTAGAAGTTTATAATGGCATTTGAGACTTCAAAAGGTTGTATATTTCTAAAATTTTGCTAATGAAAGTTCATCTCTTAATCATATGGTCATATTAAGAAGTTCAACCACATGATCCTAACACACAAACTTAGTTGAGAAAATAAATACTTAAATACCATGAATTGGACTCTTGCTAGTTAAAGCCATCTCTTAATCATATAATCATATTAAGAAGTGACCAATATCAAGATCAAGGAAAACTAGATAATATATTGACATGACATAACTAATAGATTTACACCAAAATTAATACTACCCTTCACATATGATAGAGTATGATAGTTGCTAGATCAACATCAATTAATAGCTCTCAATGCTTTTAAGTTAGCTCCCTAGGATGATGTTAGGAATAAAATGCACCGACCATATACATCTTTTTATTCACATGTGACTAGCTAATCTTGAGGTTTTAGAAAAAAATTAATCATTAGACCAAACTAGATCAACAATGTCTAGGGCCTTTAAGGATAACAACCATTTTACTTTTGAAGAGCGAAAATCATTTGTCACATGTGTGGTTTGTTTCTTCGATTTAATATTTTGTTTTTTAATTTAAATAGCTACCTACCCCCATCCCCACCCCTTCCCCCTCACCACACCCCCCCCTCCCCACCCCGACCCAAAAAAAAACAACTACTACATAATTTTTTTTCCCTAGTAGCTTTTAAGAGTATATTACTCTTTAAATTTTGCATTTTTTAATTAGGAGTCTAAAAGAGCAATGTGGCCTAAGATCTTTGAGAAGTATTAGATTTTTCTCCTCTATAGTATATAATTGTTAGACATGTATCAAAGGTCACTCAATCTACTATTGATCTATAACACATTGCACTTTATGTTAACAATATAGGAGCTAATTGACTATTAGGTTAAATGAGATCAATGTTGTGCATCACTTTATGGGCTTTGCAAATTTTATTTGACCAATGTACATATTGTCACTCCATATCCACAATGCATCAATTGAACATTTGAGTGTAGCCTTAACTTAGATGAATTGATAAAATCAATCAATTGTTCATTTTATCTTTACAAATATCAATAGAAAGATAAGATCCTTATTTTGTCATTTTCTACTAGTGGAGGAAAAAGTAACAAGATCCTTACAATGGCATTATGGTAAGATGAAAACTAAATTGATTCTAACATCTTCATCCTCTAAATTAGATGGGGATTAATCACCATAAATGAAGATGTCAAAATCAATTGTGTTCCTATACATGGATATCCATCCTAGATGGTTGAGGTAAAATCAACTTAATCCTATTTTTGGTTGCTAGACCAATCCATATGATTTTGATGCAACTGATAGCAGACATAATCTAATTGTAGGAAAATGCAAATAGATCTAAATTACAAGCTTCTAGCAAAATAAGTTCCACTTACTACATATTTATAATTTGCACTACTAGCATTGAGGGATTGCAAATGGTAGGAGAACATTATCAAATGTATCAACCTTAAATTGGTTTCAATCTCCTTTCATGTAGCTTTCCTCTATCTCTAGGTATCTAAGTCTTAAATAACATTCACTTTTTAATGTTCTCTTCCCTTTACCTTTTTCTTTCCCTTGAGGAATAAGATCTTATAATAAATTTTGAGATGATGTAACACATTCTAAATTGCTCCCATTGTTTCTTTTTATGGACCTATATTCTCCTTCATTTTTTATCAATATTATTACCCTAAATTTTAGGGGTTTTTATAATAACACCTTCTAAATTGCTCATATTGTTTCTTTTTATGGACCTATATTCCCCTTCATTTTTTATCAATATTATTACCCTAAATTTTAGGGGTTTTTATAATGGTTTAGATTGCAGCTCTTTATTATCATTTTCCCCAATCTAATGAACTATTCTCTGGGAAACCTTAAAAAATTCCATTTCCTAAATATAAAATATTTATATTTAATCTATTTTATTTTATATCAAGCTATTTCAAGCTCATTTTTAGAGGATTTTTTAAGACCATAATCATATTTTTATTTCCTTCCACCAACTCCCTTAGATCCTTGGTCTTCCAATTATTTATTCCTCCATCTTTGCACCTAACATAATATTTATTTCTTATTGAGGTATACCTAATCTATTTTATTTTATATTAAGCTATCTCAACCTTATTTTGGAGGATTTTTTAAGATCATAATCATATTTATAATGAGCTTTCCACCAACTTCCTTCTTCTTGGTCTTCCAATTATTTATTCCTCCAACTTTGCACCTAACCCAAATTTTCTTTCTTATTGAGGTGTCTTATGCATTGATTTGTGATACTAGACCTTTTGGTGTGTCGTTTGGTTGATTTAATCAATATCTTAAGTACCATTATTCACTTTAAATTTAAAGATAATTTAGCCTTATTATCTTATTTGTGGCCTTTGTGATGAAAATTTCCATGTGAACAAATAATTGGAGTGATTATCATGTTCAATACCTTTACCATTGGGTATTTATTTGAAGTCACCTTACTATTGTTGGGTTGGCTCAATTACCCTCTTATATAACCATGTATGTCTCGTCAACTTTGTTAGGATTTCATCTAGGTTTTGTGATCTACACACAAACTAGATATGATCATGGCATCTTATGTATAA